>JAPDEH010000035.1:0-228321 GCA_027569075.1 Aspergillus asperescens | reverse complement strand
AGTCTTCCTTGAAGGGTATTCGGATGAATATTATATGCACGCGCCGCGGGCGCAATTTTCGCATATTTTCCGTTTTTAATATCTTGAATCGCGCATTGGATCCTGCCTTCCTGCTCAACCAATTCTAGTTTCGATTTACGCCTGAATGGTGGCATGGTGGTGGTTGAAAGTTGAAGGTTGAATACGCGTTGAGGGTGGTGTGGAAAAACACCGGCCGCCCGGGATGCACCGGCCGCCCGGGAATTACGTTAACTAATTCTTGGATGACTAATAAGCTGGGACAATGCCCCTCTTCGACCCCTCGGTCTTCACTTCAATTTCCAACACGACAGCATATTATAACACCATAATTAATTTCAAGTTATCCAACATGGTTCACCACGTTGCAATCCTGTACCCCAACGAGGAGGGCGTCCAGTTCGACGAGACCTACTATCTACAAACCCACATGACGCTTGTTGAAAGCATCTGGAACAAGCACGGCTTGCTCAAGTGGAAGACCATCAAATCTCATACCGCACTAGACGGCTCCCGTTCCCAGTACCTCATTTCCACCCAGCTGGAATTTGAGAGTAGTGAAGCCCTTAAAGAGTCTTTGCAGGACCCCGAGACCACCAGGATCTTTGCAGATATCCCCAAGTTCACCAACACGAAGCCTGTCACCCTAGGAGGTGTCCAGATTAACTGAATATGCACTTTCTTACTAGTGAGTTTATTATCTATGTCTTCTGTTTGATGGTCAGCTACGAGATTCTGACAGACTACTAGGTAGTATATAACACACGACTGGAAGGAGAGTGTGGCAGTTAGTCCAATGGAAGGGAATGGTGAATAATAGCTTATCTTGCTGTATTTAAAACATTCAATATAAACCACCAGCAAAATATGAACTAGGGATCTTAACCTCCAGTAAATATCATATTATGGACACGCGGACGGTTACAATTGGTGTGATGAATTGACAATGTGGGTTTGGACAGATTGCACAGAAAATATGGTAGATCTTACAATTAAGCCTAGGTGTGGCGCACAGGTTTTCTTGTTGTGTCTGCTTCTTGACTACAGTGCTAGATGAAATAGATACATTGCTGATACATACTCTGCGTTGTCTATCGGTTCCTGGCGTGTCGGAGATTTGGACATTTAGGTAGGAGGAGGATTCTTTGCCAATTTGCCATATCAACTTTCAGCCATATCTTAGTGGGAAGATTTCTCTGCTTCCAGCAATTCGTATACTTCTAACGTGCAAATAGTGGGATTCTTCTTTTTGTCTCTCCAAGCCTCATGGTCCACACCCACCGCGTCGCTAACAAACACAGCAAAGTCAATAGTAGGGACTGTACAACTAGATACCCATTACCCCATCATAGTCACAGTCGTCACCGAGCCCACTATGAACTAAATCGTTTCTATCGGCCGACCTAGGGAAGTATAACTCTTTTGCGCTTGAGCAAAACAGCGTTCTTGAGTCATCCGGGAATCCAAATTTGAGTGACTCCAGTTGGTCGGGGACAGCCGCCGCAATGTCCCGTCGATAGTGATCATTATTCGATTCCTTGGCCTCCTTCCACACTAAAGGGGAACCACTTCAGAGAGTCGTTGAATCTTCCGTTCTTGAGCCTCGCTCTCCACTACAGCCAGCACCTGACCTGCAGCAATGCGCTAGGAGCATGAGGGCAACTCCGGATGACTGGGTAGATGGTGCTAGCTAGCTATGCACATGGCTCGGCAAATCTACTAAGCCTCAGTGAATGCCTCATTAGATTCCTATGAGTAGTTACTGTTACATTCAGGGTTCCTGAATCTCTCAACCCCTGCCCGGCTGCCGCATCATCCCATGATACATAACAAGAAAAACAGGACTAGTGCGATCTACTATGTGTGAAACTGACATTTTACTGTTTAGCCATCTGCGAATCCATCCGATGGCCCACACGGCACCAACCGCGCAAGAGAAAGCTTAGCCCAGATCAATCTGCTCACTCGCACAACTGACCTGAAAGGGAAGAAATATTAGCAGACTTATGGGATGTATTGCTAGGATAGCTAGTCTAGTGCTGAACAGACAGAAAGCTGAATCCCGAGGTGATTACCAGACCAGTAATGACTTCTGATCCTAGAAGCATTTGTAGAACAGCAGAAGGGTATACTAGACGGGTTCTCCTGGATGTATATAACCCCTTACCATCATAGCCCTATTTTCATATATCCCTCCTGAGACTTTCGTTTAGTACAGGTTGCTTCTCTATAAGTTTGTTACATGTAAGTAATGCTATGAGCTAGCTTTATATTGTCAGACATTTAATTCCACTCAAGGCAGAAGAATATCTGATTACTTGATAAATTCAGCAAGTCAAATCACTAGCTAGCAGCAAGAAAATAAGAAACTATAAATTAGCTGCTCCCAGACAGGTCACAGAACCGCCGCCGCGGTATCAGAATCTGGCAATGAGTGACGCCGTGTCTCCTGTGTAGACGGCGGCCTCCGCATGTTGCATTTGAGGCCGCCAACACTAGACCATCGCTCTTCGGCCTTCCTAAGATCTTACCTTAGCCTCAGAGAAAAGGGCTTCACCTTCTTGGGAGTACCAAAAACGAGCAGGGAGAGGCAAATGAACTGTTGGCCATGGCCAAGTTAGTGCCAAGTAGAAGACTAGAGAGCACTGCATCATTAAGTACCTTAGTGTGCATTACTCTACAGGCTGGGGACCTATCTAAAACGCCTGCGCCAGATGATGGACAGACCGGATGATAGGCTTGCATTATCCGTTATCTTTGCACGACATTGTTGCAAGCCAATGTTGACATTAGAGCCTCTGCGGTCATTGCGCTGAGACAGGGATTGGGGTCGGAGCCAGGCTTCAAATTTCTTGACCAGTAGGAAAAGAAGCAAAGATACGGATATTTCCAAGGACTGGTTTGTTAGGCGGCTAATAAGCCTAGAAGGAGTCAAATGAGTGGCTAACTGGCTGGCTAACTGGCTGGCTGGCTGAACAGCTCCAAGTTTCTTTTCGCAAAGCATCATTCCTAAAATAAAAGAGAGAGAACCTTACCCAGATTCTGTCTCGTATAATATGGAGCATACACATTAGCCAATGTTGTTGTCCAGATGGCGCTCGCAGACTTACTCCGGAGTCCGTCCCTGCCCCAACCTTGCAGTTCCTCCATTCTCAAGCATAATTCATACTGGAGCAACTGCAGACCAACAAGCATTTTCACACCGCAATCTGATCTATCTCCTACTGTTCCCATCTTTGCATCATTGCCCTTCTTGCTTTCTTGGCTGCTGTACCTCGTCACATGGCCAAGCCTTGATGGTGCCTATAAATACGGGCTTCGCTACACTGTCTGTACATATCAACCCAACCCAGGCCCTCCCTAGAAATACCCCAAGTGACATACTACCAACAATCATGTCGGTACAGCCTCAGGAGGAAATCGTGGGGCCAGACAGTTATACAATTCTGCGTGCGCACAGATATGACCCGAGCACACAGGCCGCGACCCAGAAACGGATCATCCAGGTTGGTAATTATGCCGCCATCCAAGACAAAAAGTTGGATTTAATCAGGTCCCTTTTGGTCAACGAGGGGGTCTTCGATTCTCCAGAGTAAGAGCTATTGAATCAAACCCTTGATAGCTTCGACATGGCTTAACATACTCCTAGTGTCGGAAGCCCATTTTGCGACCAGAAGGGGTCTGAACTGTCCGACACAACCGATGTGAATGTTTACTTCAGCGTCGTTGCAGACGAGGCACCCAAAGATGAGGTATGGAAAAGTTTATCATATATCTTCCATGCAACGTCTTCTAACGCTCCCGCAAAGAAATCCTCAGCAACTACAGGTCGTCAGTTGAATGTGTACTACAAGAAGAAGAAGACGCGCACGGAGCTCGATGATGAAACAAAAGACTTCCTGAAAAAGCAGCTGGATCTGAACCTGAAGGTGTGCCCATTACCCAAACACCCATCATAGTTTGCCGTCCACCTGCTAAGTTAAGAAATAGGACCAGAAACTGTCCGAGGCCGACGTTAAACGGCTCCAGTCTGCGTTTGATTCAAGCCGGTGGATGGCCACGGCAGGAGCAAAGCAAAGGTGAGAGAGAGTCTCTTGTCGATGGTGCGCAAAGGTCTCACGAATCTACCTCTAGCCATGCTGCCGACCTCAGCGAGTCGGAGTGGAGTATCATCACTCGGACGAACTGTCTTCTCAGTGGCCACAAAATGGTGGTATATCAGAAGAAGACGGCTGATGGCAAGACCACTAAAGAAATGAAAGTTGAGCGCAGCCCCTACAGCGGTACGTAATAGCTCCGCTTTCTGTGGCAGCAGCCCAGCATTAAGTAGGGACTGATCCACAGCATCCTGTAGCTTTCCAACTGAAGAAAAGAGACTTCGAGCCGTACGAAATATCGGCAAATTCGGACGTAGCAGGTGTCAGCTCGGGAACTCCAACGGCTCCTGCAACATCTAAGGTGCGAAACATGGATTTTCTAATCTGCTCTGGGCATGGCTGACGGTATATATGCCATGCTAGCTTGCATTCAGGATTCCTCGGTTCCGAGTCGATGACGACTCATACGTGAGCGTTTATGAGACGCAGAACGCTCTCGAGTCTTCACTTGCAAAGAGCGCATTTTCCGAGACTTCAGTGGAAGCGTCCGCGTAAGTTTTGGATCCTAGGTTCTCCTAATGGCTGACGGCGGCTGACCTCGGATGTTTTATGACAGCGGCGGTGGTTTCTGGGGTGTATCGGCCGCAGCCAGCGGTGGATTTTCTGAAAAGAATGAAAACGAATCAGTTACTGCACATTCTGAAGAGAAGAAGATGATGAACATTGCGTACAAGGTACATTATAGGGGAAAGAAATTGTTGAACACCAAGCGCTAACCAGTAACAGTTTCCGCGTGTCAGCGTGTACCTTGACCCGGGCTCTCTTGAGGTCACCGATGAATGCCGACAGGATGTCGAAAAAGTTGTGAACAAGGACACCTTGATAGCCTTCAGCAACAAGTATGGTTCGTAACGCCCCCTTCCTACATTGTTCGACTAGTCGCTTAGATGATGCTTGAAGGTGATATCTTTGCCCAACGCATCCAGCTGGGCGGTGCCCTCTTCGCCAGCGAGGAGAGCAAAGCCGTTACTAACCAAACCAAGGAGAGTAAGACTAAGGCAATGAAGGCTTCCGCTGCTGTCTCCTTCTCGTCAGCATGGGCGCAGGCGTCCGCCAGCGCAAGCCACAGCAACGGCTCGAGCTCTGAGGAAACTAAATCAGAGCAGGACCTCGCAAACTCATTGGCTTGGGAGGCGGTCGGGGGCGACTCTTTGCTATGTAATAAGTACGCCATTTGGCATTATGAGTGTGAATCACTGGGGTACAATATGCTAACGATAACGTTATAGCCCTCCGGAATGGTGTCCTACCGTGGGCGACTTCTACAACTGGCGGGTGATTGAGGTCCGTCGAGCTATTTATGTCTGGTTATTGAACCTCGACTAATCTACAGCATCGTAACAATAGCAAAACGGTGTCCTCCCGCTTTACAAGGCTCTCAGTTTATTCGACGGTTTTGACGGTATTCAGCGTCGATTCGAGACCAGCGCAGAAAACAAATACGAACCCAATCGATGGGTCAGGTTTACATTTGAGCTTTTCGATAGAACTACCCAGAACCCTTTGGCAGTGTATAAAGGCGATGATTCACTCTGTATTGCGCCCTCTCTTTCCCTTTCTCAATTATGGTGACATGGTGGCACAGCCACAGATCCTGTCGTTATCGCAGCTAACCCATGCCAGGGAAACATTTGAGTAACGAATTCAGCAAACTACCGGTTGGCCTAGCATCTTTTGACCAATATAAAAAAGATGCATTGGCAAAGGTCGCCCAGTCAGATAGCACTATACGCTGTGACGGCACCGCGAAGGGCTCAGGGGTCTGGACGATGCGGCAGTATCTCTCTCGAGGCCAAGATTCGCATGTGAGCAATTCAAAGCTACTTCTTCACCCATTCAGATGGCTAACCATTATCGCAGCTTCCGGCTAACTCTAAAGCTACGCTACAAAACGTCGACATGCGCTCCAATGAGGTCTTTGCGGCCTTTTCAGACACATGTGCCGGTTACTATGACAAGATATACCTCACTCAGTCATCTTGGGGTTCAAGTAGGAACTTTTGCTTGGAACCGTATGGAAATTATCATGGTCAAATCGAAGACGGCACCAAAGTTCTCATAAGGGCCACTTTTGACGACCTATATCTTGCTAAGGGAGAATGCGGATTTGTAACAGCTCAACGTTGGGATGAGAACAAGGCTAATGAGTTCCTAATCTGTGAAGTGAGCAATATAAAGTCGGAACTAGAGTGAATGCTCAATCAATGCTTCAACAGCAGTCACGCGTGAGTCTCTCCGGTAGGTTCTTTCAACAGACTTTTTTCATTGTTATATCTGCAATAAAAATTGAAACAGAAACGCATGGTGTTAATAACTTGCATACCATAATGTTGTAACAGAAAAACCTAGGGCTAAATAGCTACTTATACTCCGTATTCTTAGACAGCCCTTACTAGAGATGATGCGGAGCTACTGATACTCTATTCTATTACAAAGGGCGACAAGTCTGCAGTTAGCTAGAGTCAGCAAAGTCTAGCATCTCCCCCCCCCCGGACCAACTACGCTTGATTGATACAAGATTCTTTTTCTTCAGTATAAGCCTATTGAAAAAGCAGCAGAGCTCTAGGTCCACTTTACAATCGATACTAAAAATTAAAATGCTTTTCTGTCCAAGCTCTGTAAAGCACTCTGCGGCCAGAGATACAAGGTGGAAACAACAAAGACTGTATATATTTCTGGCGCCTATGGATGCGCAAGTGCTGTGCTGAGTCCAATGCATGGGACAATCACCGTCCGTGTTGCTCTTATCCGCCATAGCAATTATGACTTGGCTTTAAGGTTCTGTCTTATCAATTTCTTTACAATAAACACAATTCAATTCACACAGTCATCAGCAAAATATCTAATCCGTCCATACATTAACTCTCTCTCACACATACACACACACATCCCCATTCCCATAAGACACTGACTACTCAATGCTTATCAGCATTCTCCTTAGCCAACACAACCGCCTTCTGGCTCTGAATGAACCTCTGAAACTCCCCAGCCGTAAACGGAGGTGTAGGTGTAGCCAACCCCTTCTGCACAGCAGGACGCTGTATAATCTTATCAGACCACGCCTTAAGATTGGGCCACTGATTCAGATCCAGATCCAACGCAGCCGCACCTTGGAAGACCCAAGGGAAAGAAATAATATCAGCGATAGTATACTTCTCACCCGCGAGATACGGAGATTCCTTAAGGCGGTACTCCAGAACACCAAAGAGACCCTTGACCTCCTTCAGGAATTTCTCAATGGCGTAGTCGGAGCGCACGGGGGCGAATGCTGCGAAGGAAAGAGCTTGGCCTGTATTTTGGTCTATCAGTACTCCTTTTTTGTTTTTTTTTTGTTTTTTTTTTGCTCTTTGAGAGGAATAGTATAGGGGGCTGAATAGGACGTACCAGCTTTAGGTCCAAGACCACCGAGTTGCCAGCAGATCCAACTCAGCTGCTCGTAGTACTCCGGAGTCCCGGGAGCGTAGCTAAACTTCCGGCCGGTGTCATACTTGTCAACCAAGTAGAGGAGGACAGCACCACTATCAAAGACGCGATGAGAGCCGTCAGTGATAGCGGGAATCTGTCCGTTAGGGTTAATCTTGAGGTACCATCTACATTGATTTGTTTGTTAGTGCTAGTTCAATCTGGTTGCAGAAGATACCATGAGATAGTGATGGATGGGTCTGGTACGAACTCTTCCTTTTGCTTGCCAGACTGGATAGAAAGATGTTCGAGCTTGTAAGTCAGACTGAGCTCCTCGAGGAGAATGGGAGGCTTGGCTCCGTTGGGGGTGTTGTCGGTGTAGAGGGTAATGTCGGGGGCGGTCATCTTGACTTTTTCTTTTTTTTTTTTGTTTTTTTTTTTTTTTGCCTTGGGCGGTTGTTGCGAGAGCAGGTTTGGATGGCTTCGTCTTTTTGGCTGAGGGGGGCGGAATAGACGGTGGAGTGTGAAGTCTTTTTGAGGTGATTGATTGATTGGGATTATGATGATGGTGCACAAGACAGCTGGATTCTTCGTGATATATAGACAGTTGCTCCTTCGGCGCCGTTAGAAGCAACAGAACTAGATCGTGCAACCTCTTGGCTCAATTATGAGATTTCGGAAAGCTGAAGGCCGACTTCATTCCAGATTAGAGATCAATTCAAGCGTTCCAGTTTATTTTTTGACTTTATACAGGGAGGACGGAGTGGTTCCCTATGGAATTAGGGCTCATCAGCAGCCCGGCGGACTTCGGGATTCGGCAACTCCGGCGGGTTCGGGTTTGCGTGAAAAGAAATCGATATCCATCATGACATCAGAAAGCAAAAAGAATCTTGTTTTCTAGGTAAAGGCTGGATGCAAGGCTGTATATTTTATTATAGAGACTCGGAGTGTTTAGAGTCGAACCGTGGTTTCTGAGCAGTGACCAGGGCTTCTCTCCATACTCTCTGGGGAATCTCTGCAGGAGAAATCATTAAGGACAATCAAGATAACAAAGCTCACCACTTCATTCCTATCCTGTAGCCAAGCTAGCTTTATAGTTTTACATTTAAATGAGCATTGAATTGTGTTGGTATTGTTGGCCATGAAAGGCAAGATGTGAGATTATAGATACATGTTGGTGAATCTCTAGAAAAATGCATCCATGGTAGGGTATCAAATAATTCGAAGGCTAGTAGAGAGAAGGGTCTATCGGGGATTAGGGTCGTAAAGGGTCGTCAAAGATTCAAGTCCAATTTCACAAACATCCATTTACGTGAACGTTATATCCCACTTAAATTCTTGGGTTGGACTGGGTGATGGAACTCAGCATATCAGACAACCAGTCATTATCGCCCACCATAGGGAAATTGAACGGCATGCTATCCATTGGTTCGGGGAAAAACTGCGTCGAGTGCATGCTCGACAGTGGAGACATTTCAGGACCTAGCCTTGCCTCCCACCCCATATGCACAGATTGGTACATCTTCGCGACCCGGGAGAAAACGTCACTGTCGGGCTCTCCTTCCAAGCCAGCCAAGGCTGCAACTTGACTCATGTTTTGGATCACAGTGCTAAGAATAGACAAGATATCGGCTGATTGTCGAACAGTGCTGATATCCCAAGCAGGGTCTTCAAAGATGGATAGCTGATAGAGGACCACAAGATTATGCACCATTTGAGCGAATATAGAGAAAGGGAATCCAGTATATTCAACTGGTGGGATAGTTAAGAAGAGGTTAAACCATGACTTAGTAGCTTCCAGGCAGGCATAAAGGTACTCCAGTTGCTGGAAATTAAGATTCTTCGAGTTTAAGGGGGTATTGGTAAGCACAGGCTCATGGAGGGTTAAAGAAGTGCAGTGATGGTGGAGGAGAAGGATTTCTAATATTCGTCAGCAGCAGCTTCTTACTACCAGATACAGGACACGCAAGCATACTGTGTCCTAATGAATGTGGCGGCACGCGGAGTTGGATGCTCCGTAATTGAGCGTGCAACGAGTGGAGGTAGAAGGGAGGTAGTGTTTGAATTGGATCCGGGGCCACGGCAAGGCCCAAGTTTACTTTATCAGTTATTAGTTGCAGTCGTACCTGTAGCACTAGAATTTCGTCATTCAGGCATTCCTGCTGCTCCTCCAAAACCTGAAGACACCCATCCATGAATGGCGTCCAACGAATGGAGTCGGTTTTTTGGACGAATGTTGAGATGCTATAAAGGTATCAGTATGGCCCACAGCAGGCAAGAAGCAGAATAAAAGTTACATTGATGTGACGAGAAAGCACGCCACGACCGCTCTCCGCTCCTCCATCGTTTGACCAACCGGTGATGTCGATGACTCGTCCTCCCCCTCGCTATGAACGCACAATGCCATCAGCTTAGGCTTTGCCAAAGGGTTGTGAATCCCAAGTTCATATACTGCTGCGGTTGCGAGTTGAGTAAAGACGTGGATGTTGGCCTTGTTGTAGACTTGCTGGTTGGACCTAATCAAAGACAGCATTGGTCAGATATGAATGCGCATCAGTGCCCCAAAAAGGCCAGGCGAACCAACCATCCTAGGTAGATCAGAAGCCCGAGGAGAATATCAATATCGGTGTTCAAGGAATTGTGCACCATTTGCTGTGCCACAATATCTTTTATCTTCTTGTAAAGCGCACGACGTTGTACATCTGCCCTACAAGTAACAGCCATGATACATAGCCAGGTAAAAGGCCGGTCACGGCGCAGCTGCTGCGCAGTTGTTCCTGGTGGGATATACACACACGGGAAATATGGGAGTAGCTGGCTATGGAACATAGTTAGGTATTCTTCGGCCTGCAGAATTGTAGGCTCGGGGCACGAAGAGAATGGCATAACGGCAGTGTGCCTGCTGACATCCGCGATACTTGTGTCGGGTGTTATCGAATGCACATTGCGTCCCGAGTTGCCGAGGTTGGCATCTAGCGAGTCTGGCGGCGAGAGGGTAGTGTCTTCTGGGGGTGGATGATCTCCCCGCAAGAGGTTTGTTGGATTTACTCCCAGGGGCTGAACACCGGCTCGAAGCAGCGAGACTAAATCTTCCAGCTTCTCTTCCAGTCGCGCGACCTTTGAGCTAGATGATTTCCGTGTTGACTGTCGCTTATGAAATGTGGGTTGGCGGCACTCTTTATTCAAGCGCTGACATCTGTGACGCTTAGACCCTGCTATTGTGGTCCCATTTACAAAATACCGCCGATCGCTCACCTTTGACAGCGCCCTTCGGATTTTGAGTAGATGCACTTGCACTTAGACTGCGAGCAGTTGGAACAGGCACGACCGTAGGGAGCCGGATAGGTGTCCGAGCCATTGTCCATCGCGTCGGGCCTGAACTAGGAAAGTAGAATGGCTGGTTAGACCATAGGAAGATGCAAGGGAAAAGGGTTACAACAAGGAAGTTACTAGTAGTAGGTAGAGATAACAAAGAATCACTTGAAATGGCTCATCTTGTTTATGTAACTCAATCCTACTCCGCAGTAAGTTAGTTAATTAACTAACTAACCAACTAACTGTGCCAGAGCGGAGTTACAGACCCGCAAAGTCCGAGATCAATTACTGCATTGAGACTAGCCCGTGCTTGTTTCAATGGGGAAGTGTCTTTAACTCCGGGAGCCTAACCAAGAATGGCAATAGACATGAATGCATTTTCATCGCATTTTCCTCTTCCATTTCCAAACACGGCAACACATATCTGCACCTGCTTCAGATTGATAGTGTCCATGTAATCAGTGCACCCGTAGTTCAATGTACTGGTCAGCGCATTTGCTAACCTCGCTGAAAACCTTTAGAACTGTCTGAGCGGGTACATTGACTCCCTCATCCTTCGAGCTGGCGATCAGGTCCCCACAGCCGGGACTTCTGGGCCAGCAACACCATGACCTCAGGTAGATGGAATCCAAATTTAGTCAGTTAGAAGTTTAGTGGACATTGGTAACGTAACCACTTGTCAAACCTAGCCAACCACCTCCTCGTGCCAGGAAGACTACGTTCTCGGCTTGCTCCGTGACCGACAGCACCCTAGCGACCACAAATTGCAGACCCAGTCGAAATAGAATAGAGACATAAGCTCTCCCACTCACTGTCCACATTCAACCG
Organism: Aspergillus asperescens; assembly: GCA_027569075.1. NCBI lineage: Eukaryota > Fungi > Ascomycota > Eurotiomycetes > Eurotiales > Aspergillaceae > Aspergillus > Aspergillus asperescens. Next base: position 216,601 of record JAPDEH010000035.1, on the reverse strand, counting down.
CCAATGGAAGACTACGCCAATCATTCGTCCAATCATCGCCCTTCGCCGGCCACAGGTTGCGAAACTCCGACTCAAGGTCTTCCGGGAAGTCCACCCAGTCAATATACTCCGTCTGGGTTGCCTTCGTAACAATGAAGTCTCCGCTGCAGAAGAACCGCCAGAGCTCCCAAGTCTTATGCATCACGCCCGCAAGACCACGGAAGCTGATATGCAACCTCCCAGATACCCGTGGAATTAGCTTGAAAGTCTGCAGGGTCAAGGACGGGGATTCGTTGAGGACGATAGCCAGGATTGAGCGCACCAGCGCCTCATCTACAGCTACGTTTATTAGGAAATTGCGATCGTTTCCGCTGCTGTAGGGGTTATCATAGGCACGGAGAGCGCAGTCTAATTCGACTGTTAGTTGTTTAAGACGTGGAAACTTCGCCAGGGCTTTATAGATGTTGACTTCGTCGACGTTGCCCTGGTTCTTTGCACTCGCACTTGGAGGGTGGATAGCTTGGGACAGGCACACCCGGCTTCCTGGAGTAATTCGGGTGTAAGTACCCACCGTCACGGGTCCTGGCTAAAGTGAGGACCTAGGCCAAGTCTCTGTAACGTTGATCCGTGTTGCTGCATTGCAGCTTTGAGCGTTTTATCTGCATATGTGCTTGAAAGGAAAATGCTTTCGAGTGGAGGTAGACTTAAATCGAAAGCACTGGCGGCGTTATCCATCTGACGGGCAGTGCCCTTTCGGTCTTCAATATGAACTCGAGCGATAGCAAAGTCCAGAGCCAGCGTTTTCAAGGAGGGAAAGCGGTGACGTGATGCATTCTTGAGGACACGGGCATCATCGAAGCCATGACGCTGCAGGGTGCGCAGCCTATGGAAAGGGACGAGCTTACTCCAGGTTTCTAGCTCATCACTGGTCGCGCCTTCTAAGATAGAGTTATATATGCTTAGCATTCCTGGGGGAAGCACCTCTTTCCGGAAATGGTACTAGGTGGGATGAGGTGTATGGTAGAGGATGTAGACTTCTGTGAGCTTGGGAGCAGCCCCAGCAGACATTTCGCCAACAGCCTGTTCCACGCAACGGTCTACATCCAATTTCATCCAGCAGACAATGCTGGATACGGAAGGTGAGGTTGCAAGCGTGGATGCGTACTCGCAAGCGTGGCCATCTTCGGGGTCGAGAAGACCACCAAACCTGAACGCTTTGAGATGTAGCCGACATTGTGGCAAGTCCCGATGCAGAACGTCCAAAAGACAGGCCGGGAATTTGGCTGACGTGAACCATATCAAGTCTTCCAGGCTGACCGGCTTCTGCAGAAAGTCTGCCAACGGCTCTCAAGGGTCCAGTTTAGGAAGTGGATAGGGTGGGGTTAACAGTCCCTCCTATGGCGAACAAATTGTTGTAAGACATTATGGGGAAGGTCCATTCGTTCTTATCGGCAAGATCCTGCCGATATGGATCCGCCGCATCTTCCTCCGGATAGCTTTTCTTCTTATACTTGGGCGAAGGTGCTGGTTCATCACCAGCCAGGTGGACACCCACCAGTCGTCGGACATCGACATGAGCATGAGCTCGTTCTAGATTTCCTCAAAGCGTGTGATATCCTCCAGCAATTTAGCCTCCCCAAGAACAGTGAGATGAATATTCCAAAAGCGATAGCTGAAGGCCGGTGTTTCGGCAATGAAGGTGGTAGTAGTAATGGATGCTGAGACGACCCCACCAAGGCCGTAAGGCATCAATCCCACCTCCACTGTGACCCCTCATCAGCCCCTCTACTTAAGACAATCTCAATTTCTCAACAACGTTCGCTCAGAGTCCTACACTTCCGCCCTTGTACTCTAACTCAACACTGCAATCCCATAATCTCAGCAAAATGGGCCCCACAATCCGCGTCATCGGCTCCCTAAACGCTGACATGGTCTCCGTAACCCCGCGCTTCCCCGACGCCGGCGAAACCATCACCTCCTCCTCATACTTCACCAGCGCCGGCGGAAAAGGCGCGAACCAAGCCGTTGCCTGCGGGCGACTATCCCGCCCCAAGTCTCAGCCACAGACCGAAATCGCAACAGATACAAGCGACGTGAAAGTCGAAATGATTGGCGCAGTAGGCGGGTTAGACGGCCACTTTGACGCGCTCCTCAAACCAACACTCGAGAAATCGGGGGTTTCCACGGCGCGCGTGAGGATCCAGGAAGATGCATATACGGGCGTGGCAGTTATAATAGTTGATTCATCAGCTGGGGGCGAGAACCGGATTTTGTTTTCGCCAGGGGCCAATTATAGCGGGATGCAACCCATCCCAGAGGTGGTAGAGCTGTCGACAAGGTTACCTATTCCGGATGTGGTTATCCTGCAGGGTGAGATCCCTACTCCCACGACGGAGTCGATTCTCGGGATGCTTGGGGGGTGGCACAGTACACATCGGGACCATCGTGCGAGGAAGGGGATAGAAACGGGGCCGGATGTGATTTTTAACCCTGCGCCTGCGCCTCCTGGGGGGTTTCCAGTGGAGGTGTATAAGGGAGTTAACCATTTAATTATGAATGAGACCGAGGCGGATATTATGACGCCGGCAGAGGATGTGTTGCTGGCTGTTCCTGGGATAGAGGGGGGCCAGGACGGGAAGGAGAAGGTTGCGAGGTACTTCCATAGTGTCGGGGTGAGCTTTGTGATTATTACGCTGGGGTCGAAGGGGGTTTGGTATAGTGCTGCTGATGCGGGGACTTCAGCGGTAGTGGGTGAGGCTAGGAGGGTTACGAATGAGATTCCTGCGTCGAGGGTGAGCAAGGTGCTTGATACGACGGCGGCCGGGGATACGTTTGTGGGAGCGTACGCGGTCAAGGTTGCGCGGTGGCGTGAGAATCGTCGCTTGGAGGGTAAGGCAAATGAAGAATTCACGGCGGAGGAGAGGGAGGCGCGGTATAACAAGTTTATGGTAGAGGCGATGGAGGCGGCTACGAGGGCTGCGGCTCGTTGTGTCGAGAGACAGGGTGCTATGGATAGTATTCCTTGGGAGGATGAGATTTGAATTCGCAAGTGAACTCTATGCAGAGCCAATGCAGTTGTATGATACGGGTCATGTTTGAGAAAGATGATAGAGGCGCTAGATCAAGAACACTCACCATTGCAGTTTTGCCCATTATGCTCGACGTTTCATCTGGCGCGAGCGAAGCAGGACAAGAATAGCAACGCTACCAAAATAGCATTTCGAAGCAAGCGCTTAAACCCTTGACGGAGGTATACGAAAGAGAAGCAATTATCTTGGGCACAGACACACTCCAGAAGTGAAGCGCTGCTGCAAGCCTGAGCAGAGAGTATGCAGCACCAGTGCAACTGCAATCTTGACCTCAGGTCCACGACGTATCTATCTATAATAATTGGTGTAACCACAGGCAGGGTATGTCAACGTAATTAGCCCCAATTAGTCTTAATTTAGCATCGCATAACAGCATTGGATCCAAGTTTCAGCTGCGCGCGACCACGATGAAACGATGAAACACAGGCCAGGAAGCGCCAGGCTCAGACCGCTGGCGTCGCCGTGCACGAGCAGCTCTAATGGAATAAGCCAAGTTCTGAGCTGTTCTTGTGAGATGAACAGTCGATCACGATTCTAGCAGGCGGGGGATTGCAGAACCAGGCCAGGACCAGGAGTTCGGTCCTTACAGTTCCTGATTTCAGGGTTGAAACTTGAGAAGGCACGGCAGATACGTGGTTCGATGAGAGAGTTGAAGATGCACTGCTGATCAGCCTAATGAAGTGTAATTAAGTTGAGGACGCGATGAGGTGTGAGCAGGGACGCGTTGAAGGGATGCAAGCTGAAGCACGAAGCACGATATCAGCGAGAACTGGCGGATCCATCATGGTGTCGTGCCCGCCCTGTCTCGCGCCGTAAATACCGCAGGGCGAGTGGCAAAACACCAGCGAAAAACGCATATCTTACGGTACGCGAGTGTCAGGGTAAATTATGCGGACGCGCCAGGAATAAATCAAGAAGAGATGAAGTGAGGGGAACGGCCTCAATCATCGTCAATTATTGGATCGCAGGCCATGCGATGCCTTGCAGATCCAGGATCTGAAGATATCGCTGCTCGAGTCAGCTAAACCGGCTAATTACACGAACCCGACGCGCCTCAGTCCATACGGTCTCCATTCCCGCTCGCTCAGCTGGAGTCTACTTATACCAGGCATTCCAAGATCTCCCCCGACCCGGGCTGACTTCCATACCAATTCTCCTCTTAATCCTCAGTTCCTCACACCTGCATATTTCGCCTCCTCCCTGAGATTCAGAATCCAGAATTCAGATCGTCAAACCCTCCATTGCCCGTGCAGGAATCCTCCATCGCGTGTCCACTGTGCAGCCCTTGCTTCCCCTCCCTCGCGCCCTTGTCTCTATAATAACTCTACGCCCGCTCGCCTTCCACTCTCGAGCCATCATTCTCTCCTTAGCTCTGTACTCTCTCTCTGTCTCCAGTATACTATAATCCATACTCGACACTTTCAAGGCTCGAGGTCGTGCCTGTCTTCCTTCCTTCGCAAGTCTATAAGCCGACCGCCAATCAGACCCCACTCTCGCTCTTCCACTGCCGCGCGACCAAAACAAACTAATCCAGCAGCACCGACTGTGGTTGATTCTCTCGCTTCTCGCCCCAGCCTTCTATCGATCTATCATTCCGTGACTATTACCCAATATGGCTGCTCTCACTATGTCTCCGGTCGTCGTGCGCCAGCCCTTTGCCCCGCTGGATACCTCGAGGATGCGTTCCTTGCTCCGCACCAAGATGAACGCCCAGAACAAGCAGAATGGTATGGCCCGCGTGGACCAATTTACGCGTCAATGCTAATGATCTTTTGTTTTGAAAGGCACCGTTCTATCACGCAAGCGACAACCTCTCGCTGAATCAGATTTGGAGAATATCGACCCAACAGCGTGCAAGTCAACAAAGCGAAAGCGTGCTGCCGATGACGATGACCATGATGTGCCAGTCAAGAGTCCGATGAAGCCGATGAAGTCTTCGCGGATGGCATTCAGCATTGTTGACGATCCGATTACACCGGCCACTCTTACAAAGAACCCTAAGTCTACTCCCAAATCTGCACCACTTAAGCCAGCTGGACGCTCGCCACAGATGAAGGCCTCCAAGCCTTTTGCTCGCCGTGCAACCGTCTCAAAGAGCCGCCCAGAGTCTGCCCGAAAGGGCATCAGCCGTCCCTTTTCAATTGCCGCTGCCTTGTCCAGTAAAAAATCCAAGAGCGAACCAGCTCCGGCCACCAAGATGCCGGCATCCTGGTCCTTTGAGATCTATGCCGACTCGGAACAAGAGGAAATGACGAATCTGATGCAGCACTCGACATGCGTCCTGGACATTAGTGACGATGAGGGGAAGCAGGAGGAGAAGTCAGATCATCGCGGAAAGGAGAATATCCCTCCCGCTGATTTGGGCATCTCCCTCCCCCGCTCTCATCAACGGGAGTCCCCTCCTGCGTCGGCTCGCAAGTCTGACATGGTGGACGAGCCTCGCTCCCCCTTGGGTGAGCTTAATGCTGCCGATTATTATGGCGAAGACTGCCACGCTTTTTCATACGCTGTCATTTATGACGATGACGAGACAGATGTGCCTGCTGGGAAGAAAGCCACTGTTTCTTTCACCCGTCCTACCCATCCCAGCCGAACGAAGCTCTCGAGCATGTCGTCTATTGATGCCGTGCTTGAAGCTGCTAGCCCAGTGAAACCCACTGTCGAAAGTGCTGGTGAGGAAGCCGTCGGGCCTGCCACTGCCTAGCCAAGGAGTCGTCGTCTTTTGCTCTGTTTAATAATTGATCATGGTGTTGCTTGGGTCGCTGGCGTTTGCTTTAGCGTTGGAACATTGCTTCATGGCATTTTGGATACCCGATTCTTCCCTGCCTTTCCTGTCCTTTTTTTCCCCTGGCCTCCAATCTGGCTTATTCTTTTATCATCGTCTGTCAAAGTTCTTTTGTCTCATGCCTCTTTAGCTTTGCATCACTGCCCTGTTTCATTCCTACACTGCATGAATGTCAGCATGTACTACCTAATGAGCTCAGATGTGTCACGTCTTTGACGCCCTTCACGATGTATATATTTCATGAATCAACTATTACTAAAGCAGCTCGCGTTTCAACCACCGTAATCATAGATCATCCATCCATCTCATCATCCACATCATCACTATCATTATCTTCTTCTTCCCTCCTTTTCGCGGCCGCATCCACAGCTTCAGCCGCCGCCTCCATCATCTCCTGCTGCTCAATCGCCTCCTCTTCACCTTCACTCTGTTCCTCAGCCTCTTCCTCCCCCTCCGCACCCCTCACATCCTGTTCCTCATGCTCCACCTCAACACCCACCCTTCCCGCCCCACCCCGGGCCCTCGCCATCTCCCTCCACGTCGCCGCCCCCTTAATCGTACCCCGAACCTCCGTAGCCAGCGCCATAACCATCGGTGACGCACTCCCGGGATCAAGCATAAACGGCCCCAGCCCCGTCTCCGGCGACGCGTAGTCCGGCAACGACACAATCTGCGCATACTCCGCATCATCAACGGGGGTCCTCCCTTCATAGAAGGTAAGAATCTTATGCCGCATGATCGCCTTAAGTTTCGCCGTCGTGCCATTCCCGTACCACCCATCGACAGCGATATCGCATTTCGCGCGCAGGAAGTTCGGCGGTTCCGGAGCTGGCGCGAGAATCGAGTGCAGGAGCGGGTCTGTGATGTCGCAGAACATCCACATCCTCCCGTCTAACGGGAGGGGTGGTTTTCCTGTGAAAAGGTGCGAGGTTTCGGATATTGTTGCTTCGGGGTTTAGATCGTTTGGACGGGGGAGGAGGGTGTGTCGACGGCCGCCGGTGGTGTCTCTGTTACTGTCTCGGTCTCGGTCTCTGTTGTCACGGGCAGTTTCTGAGGTTCCTGGGAGGATGCGGAACATGGTTGTTTGGTAGATTCGGGAGGAGGGGTCTGTGCGGGGGTCGTGGCCGAAGCGGATGATTGCGTCGCGCCAGGGTCCTGAGCGGAAGATGTACCCGGCGTAGGGGACGGCGTGGCGGAGGGCGTATCGCTGTTCGATGGAGTGCAGGGAGTTGCGCAGGGCGCGGCGAGACCAAGCGGGGCGGGAGGCGAAGCGGGAACGGATGATGGAGATTGTTTCGCGGAGGACTGGGTCGAGTGATTTGATAGGGGGGCAGTTGGGTCGTGGGGATGTGGGGACCGCCGGGGTGTCAGATGGGATAAGGTGCGTGAGGACTTTGGCGGCTGTCTGGGTGTTGACTGTTGTGATGTTGCCAGAGGTGTCAAAGGTTTGGCGAACGGTTGGGTTTTGGCGGTAGAAGTAGTTGAAGGGGATGTCTCCGTGGCTGAAGGATGGAGGGGGGATAATGTCGACGTTTGAAATACCCCCCTTGCTCATGTCTAGGTCAAACTCTTTCATTTTTTGAAAGTCGAAGGGCAATATCTTCTCGCGGAATCGATTAATGAATGGGCTGTTGGTGGTTGAGAAGACAAAGTCCGGCATTCCTGGGTATAGTCAATATGCTACGTATGACAATTGGTGGGATAGGAAAAAGTACCTCGAAACACATGCGTGCGTTCAACCAACCCAACCGGCTCAGCCTGGTATTTTCCTACGTTATCACGCAGACTCCGGAGAACCTGGCTCGCAGTAGGTCGTGAGGGACCCTCGCTAGCAGCAGATAACGCTGGATCATCTGCAAAAGGCTCATTCGAACCCCTCTTTCGCTTCCGACCTGTGCGCTTGGGGATAGTAACTTGGAGAAGAATATTATTTGACGCCGTTCCTATGGATTGCAATGGTCTTGACATTGCGTCCTCTGGACGAAGCGAAAGATTTACTGGGTTGTCTGCCTTGCGCATATTGAGGGCCTATGATATAGTTAGACAGGTCCCTAGATCAGCTCGGGAAACGCACCTTAGTGATGCCCGCGCTTCCTTGAAGCGTATCAATGGCCTTGTCGACATTTTTGATAATAGCAGGATGCTCAATGCAGACAATAGGACGGGAGGGGATTTCGTGAAATGGTGCAGTCCTTAACGAGTGATTCTCCGCCATGGCGTCTGGGTTAGAGATACACAATTTATACGGTGATTTATTGAATATGCAATTATCGATTTCTCGACATCGTCACTGATATATCCGTCTCTAAAAGACTGGTTGCATGCCTCAAGAAGATGGCTAAAGCAAACAGAACAAACGGTGATAATAAATGACTAAGCGGGCGATCAAGGCGGAAGACGTCGGCAGAAAGAGCCCACCCCCCAGGCATTTCCCCTTTTAGGCAGCTCCTCATACTCCCCAGCTCCTGCCAGGTCCCGACACGGTCTTCTGCTGTGCTACTTCTGTACGACCTTGTCTGCCAGGATGCCTCGTCTTTCTAAGACAATGAGACATAGCTGCCTCCCAATTCCTGTGCATGAACCCATATTTGGGGCCTATCGGTGACCGATATTGATGTCCGATGCCTTGATCCCTGTACTATCCCTGCCATAATGCCATTGGACATGGGAGCAGTGATCTTTTGAAACTGGTTATCCCAGGTGCCTCACATGGCCACATGGTCCTCTCAGAGCAGAGGGAGACTCTTTGCTGCTGACAGGTGAAGCATATTGTGTCCTACTTGCCGAATTGCTGAGGGACGCTTGTCTATATGAAAAGCTGCTGGCCTCCTTAAATACCAACAATGCGCCTTGTTGAAGATGTCAGTTCCGCGCTGCTTATTGCCGTGCCAAGCGCACATCATCAATGTTTGTTCTGTGGCAGCCAAACCAAAAACCAATACTTTTCTCTTTAGCAACATGATCGATGTGATTGTAATGCACCCGCTTTCTCCACGCCAACATGACTGGCTATTCGCGCCGGAACCACCGAACGCCATCTTCTCAATCGAGTCGCTGAGCTTCTGCCTTCGATCACAAAGTCCCCGAGATGGCGGACCACGGGCTGTCTCGGTCGCAGGGCGGGATCTATCTGCTGTTCCTGCTGCTGGTACTTTTTTTGTTCTCGTACGAAGCCTATCAACGCTGACGACATACCTGTAACCCTTTCTGCAACCCTTTAAACCGCCCAGGTCGCTCTCCAGTTGCTGGAAATTCTTGAATCAACCAATTGCTCTCAGAGTCCTTCTTCTAAGGCTGAAATGGCAAAGCGATCTGTTTTCCTGCTTTTTGGCAGCCTTTTACTCTGCGACGCTCTCACGGTTCCGCGACATGCTACTCTGGTGTGCGAACCACAAGTTCAGTCGCGCGAATACGATTTTATCATTGCCGGAGGTGGTGTTGCAGGACTGACTGTAGCCGATCGTCTTACGGAAATTCCTGATGGTAGAAACCCCAGTCGAACTCGATGAATGAAGCTAACTGTGACAAGTGAGCGTCCTCGTCATCGAATCTGGAGCAGTTGATCATGGTGAGGATTTTATCTACATCCCCGGATCATACGACCCTGCACCATACTGCTGGCCTGGTTTGACGAACGAACCATCTGAGGAATTGAACAATCGCGTCTTCGACTCGGTGGTCGCGAGAGTTGCTGGAGGTGCCAGCATAGTCAATGCAATGAATTTCTTGAGGTATGTAGCCACTGGCACTATCGCAAGGGTTCATGGTCTAATTCGGAGCGCAGAGGCACTACCTTGGATTTTGACGGCTGGGAGTCGCTTGGAAATGATGGATGGGGCTGGGAGGGCATGCTGCCATACTTCATCAAGGTGAGCCTGGATGCTCAGAGGTTCAAGTTTGTTTCTGACAGATCGTTGGTCGCTGTATAGAGCGAGAATTTTACCGAGCCAACCCCAGAACTTGCCCGCGAAGGGAATCTTACATGGGATGATTCTGTCCGTGGTCATGATGGGCCTGTTAAATACTCTTACCCAAACTACATCTATCCTGGACTTGGCTAGTGTTCCATCGACACCGAGTTGATCTTATACAAGCTCTGCTAACTCTCTTGTAGGTCTGCTTTACGAGGCTGCCCTGCATATCGGCATGCAACCAAGGCTCGACCCCAACGCAGGACAGAACACGGGTGTCTTTAACCAGCCGTTCGCCTTGGATACAACTACGTGGACCAGAAGCTCTGCCACGCGAAACCACTACGATCCAGCCGTTGGTCGTCCCAACTATCATTTTCTTTCTAATACAACCGTGGCGCGGGTCATTTTCGACGGAACACAGGCAATTGGCGTTGAGTATCTCCCCAGTGCAGGCGGCCAAATTGCCAAGGCGTACGCCTCGAAGGAGGTGCTTGTTGCGGCCGGTGCTCTCCATACACCTCAAGTTCTTCAACTCTCTGGTGTCGGACCCCGCGATCTACTTGAGTCACTTGATATCCCAGTTGTTTCGGACTTGCCCGGAGTTGGGTCTAATCTGCAGGACCAAACGACTTTCCCATTTGTATATACATGTTAGTATTTTGGTCATGAACCGTTTAGCCTTGCTTATACTAACTCGGTCGTTTCAGGGGCGCACAGCGTCACTCCTAACGCCACCACTTTCATCACAAATGCCACCTGGGCAGCAGAGCAGCGTGTGCTTTATGATCAACATCTCCCCAGTGTGTGGTCTGTCACCAGGAACCTTGCACCCAAGTTCGCCTTCTTCTCATACGAGGACGCAACTGTAGACACAGCGTACGCAAGTATCCTCGCCGACGCCGAAGCCCGCGATCCAGCGGATTCCCTGCCCTCTAGCGTCCATCCCACGGTCCTCGCAGGTTATGCTGCCCAGCGGCAGCTGATGTTTGATGAATTCCGCGATCCCGACCTAGCTGTTGGAGGCATATCATGGGATACCAACACGAACGCCCAGGTCTTCAACGTAAAGCCGTTCAGCCGGGGTTACGTGTACATCAACCAGACAAACCCGCTGGCGAACCCGGTGATCGACTTCCGCACGGCAAGCGACCCGACCGATTTTCAGCTGCACATCGCTCTGCTCCATAAGCAGCGCGAACTGTTCGAGGCACCGTCTCTTGCGGCGCTTGGCCCCACTGAGTTGGTTCCGGGTCCCGCGGTACAAACCGACGAGGAGGTCATTGAGACAATGAGAGAGATTTTACAGCCTTCTAACGGACATCAATGCTGTTCGGCACCTATGATGCCACTAGAGCTCGGCGGAGTCCTCTCACCCGAGATGAAGGTTTATGGCACCACCGGATTACGAGTAATCGACATCAGTCACTGGCCCAAGGAGCTCTCTGGGCCGCCAATGGCGTCTATCTATGCTGCTGGAGAGAAGGTTTGTTTTCCCTCAATCTTTGTGAGCACTTTACTAATATTATTCAGGCTGCGGATATCATCAAAGATGAATATGGCTGGCTTGAGTGAGTGATTAGGCCGTGGACTAGATTCTTCAATACCGGTACGATTGATGGACGTGATTGTACATATTGCAACACTAGTGTATCTATTGTGATCGACTGAAGCAGAAACGGGGCGATGTAATTTACCTGGTGGTCATTATGAATACCCAACATGAGATGCAGTAATGGTACACCGATAATGTAGATTAACTCGGTGACCATCTTGAGAAATTGCTAGGTAGCGCGAGCAAAAGCAAGGAACCCATCATACCTTACCACGGATCAAGATTTCCATTACCAAAACCACCACTGACCAACAATAATATCTAAGATACTTTCAAAAGATAAACAAACCCGTCTTCATCCTCCTGAATAATCTTCCCAATATCCGCATCCCTCAATCCCTCAGCCAGATCCCAAATCAAAGTCCCGCCCAAACTAGCAGGCGTAAGCCCCATGGATCTTCTTCGCCAACTCCCTTTGCCGCCAGGATCAGTCTCCAGAATCCCTGGACCCACGCTCCAAATTTTCACCCCGTCTACCTTGAGCTTGTGGTTCCAATCAAGTATGAGCAGCTCAACGGCGTCTTGGAATAGTGGTACCAGATTGATTCCAAGTCCGCCTTCTTTGGCCAGCCGGCTAGGAGTAGAGGGTGGGGAAATAACTTTTAATAACAAAGGCCAGGTGGAAAAGGCCGGCTATGAAGAGGAGACACGGGTTGGGGCATTTGATAAGGGTGTGTGCTAAGACAGTGGTACCAGCGACATTGGAGGCATTGTTGAGGCAGTCTTGGAGGCTGACTGTGCCTGGTTGTAGCCAAAGTCGAAAGTTTCTCCTATGATCCCCCAGTACGGTGAAAGGAAAAAGCGTAGAAGGTAAGTACCAGCGTTGTTAACTAGTGCATCCAGCCGTTCCCCTAGTGCTCTTAGGGGTAGCCGTATCAACGAGGCGACAAATCTATCTGGCGATCCTTGGCTTTGACTGCTATAAAACGGAGAGCCCTTCACTAGCATATATCCATGATATCCCTCACGCACTATTACGGATGCCAATATCTCTCTGATTCCGAAAAACAGACGTCCGTTGGGTGGATTATCGCGTTTGAACTTTGATTTCAGACACGGGTGGTGATGCGTTGCCGGAGATAGTGGTGATGGGGCACCGAGGGCGAGAATGGACGGCGTTAAGCCAAATCCCATTCAGTGTTCGTTTACGGAGTAGTGTTTGACAGTCCAGTCATTTCCCCGACACCTCTCGAAGCCTCTCCCGTCCGTCAATCCATGGATCGATATACTCAATCGATTAACCGTTACTAACTGGTGGATGATCCTCGGGCTCCGAAGGTTGGTCTGCTTCAACTCTAGCTGGTGTTTTAAGCTAACCATCTAACAGCACCACGAGAAAATGCTGATCGGAGTGCTGTCTAGCCAAATGCATGACATGTTTCACAAGTCATCGCTGCATCGAGTCGGAACTCGGGGTTCAACACACCAGTCAACGCACAGAATGTATCTTCAGTCAGAGGTCAAAAGCAATAATAACCGTGCCAATTACAAACTCGCCGGTCTGGTGTGATATCGGATTCCGTATTTGGCCATGGCAATAATTGCTTTTTGTGACCTTGAAGGGTTACAAAGACCAGTTTTTGGGCTCAAAGGTCTAGAAGACTTTTGCAACTCAGGGGTTATCAACGATAGCTATAAGCTCGCAACAATGACCGCAACCAACGGAATCATTTTGTATAAACGATCTTTGTCGGATGGGGACTACTCTACGCAGGCTTGGAAGGTTCTGTCTCAGACGCTACCCTCTCGTGACCCAGACGCCGATGCCTGGTGGCAGCTCACGGGAAGACACCTTGCGGTTCTCCTTGACGCTGCCGTGTATCCCATCGAGAAGCAGTATGAGTGTCTTCTGTATCATTACCACTATGCTGTATGTTTTCTCATCTCTTAAACAGACTCCTCCACTAACTAGAATCCGCGATAGGCACCCTACCTAGGGCCAGCGCTGCGAGAAGGCGTTTCGCCTAGCAAATGGAAATCAATGCTACAGCTAGACGGTACTCCCTTTGAGTTCTCGTGGAAATGGAACGCCCCGGACGGCGAGCCAGAGGTCCGCATCGGCTTGGAGCCTATAGGGCCTATGGCAGGAACACCATTAGATCCTTTGAACCACGCATCCACGCGCGAGGTCCTCCACCAACTCTCTTCGGCCGTACCAGGCGCTGATCTTACCTGGACACATCATTTCCTAGCGACCTTGTTCGACCACGACTATGCTAAGTATACCGAAGAAGCCTCTAAGGGCGCATTCATCAGCACCAGCTTGATATTCTCCCTCGAGTTTCTGCGCGAGTCGACCGGTATCAAGACATACTTCCAACCGCGCATGCTCAACCAGCAAGGATTCCTGGACATTCATCGTTGGGAAGCGTCCTTCCAGAAGCTACACCCAGACGCTCCCTCTCGTACAGCCCTGCATGAGTTCCTAGCCACCAACGTAGAAGGTAAACTTCTTAAACCATTCTGTCTCAGCGTCGACAACTGCGATCCCGCCAAAGCCCGTATCAAATGGTACTTCAACAGCCCCCATACCAACTTCACTGCCATCCGCGAAATCATGACCCTAGGGGGCCGCATCGCAACCACCGACACTCGAGAAAAACAATTCGCCGAGCTATTCGACCTCCTCAAAACCCTATCCGAACAACCAGCCGATTTTCCTGAGGACTCGGAATTCCCCATGGCCTCGAACAACAGCGACTCAGCCCTCGACAACTTCGCCGACATGCCAGACATGCTAAAGGGATGCGTGTACTTCTTCGACATCGCCCCTGGTAAACCACTTCCCGCGATAAAGATCTATTTCCCCGTGCGGAACCATAGCCGCAACGACCTAGCCGCTACTCAGAACCTCAACCGGTGGCTCGATTCCCGCGGCCGCGGCCAGTATGGCCCTGCCTTTTTGCGGGCGCTTGAGACTATCGCAGATTATAGACGGTTGGATGAGGGCGGGGGGTTGCAGAGTTTCGTCAGCTGTCAGTTTAAGAGTGATGGTGAACTGGACCTCACGTCGTACTTTAATCCTCAGGCGTTTCATTCTGCGAGGCTTACGCATCGGCGGTCGACGAGGAGGAGGGGGGATGGGGGTTGGTAGCCGACTCGTGGCATCAATGTCCCTGCCGAAGTACATTTGAATAGCACAAGTAGGCAGACTGTATTAAGTCAACGCTCACTTTCCACCGCACTTTTCCCTGGGGTAACTAAGACACGTATAAATGATGAATTGTCCTCTAACATCCAGAACTGTGCGCATTGTACAGTCAAGTCCACTACATCTTAATGAATTAGTGCCTTATCGAGTCCTCCAATTTGGTGATCGCGTGGTCCGAGTGCAAGATTCTTAACTGCATTTAATTATAAACACGCTAGGTGATATTAGGTAACATTGGACAAACTAAGGTTATTCATCCCAACAAACTCCTTGAGCCCACCTTGATGTCCCTTGATGTCTGGTTCACACGCGGAGCTGAAACGAAGCTAGACCGTATTTGGTGCGAGGTCATGTGAAACGCTAAGCCACATACAGAATTATGGGTGGATGTTGCTCCCGCTGAGGCAAAGGGCTAAATTTACTATTGTACAAGAGGAAATTTCATGATTGTGATCTTTTGCGTATATCTAACAAGAGTTCTGTTTGATCTACTCTAAACAAAGTCTGAAGTTCTCATGATTTCAATTCCAAAATGGCGGGGGAGGTAACCGCTAGCGCATATATATTTTCTGTGTGCCGGGTCAAGTGAGGTCGTAACTAATAGTAAAACTAGAGTAATACTCAACTTTAGTTCTACTCAAAGTATTTATACTAGTCAATAAAAACTGAGATTTTCCTGATATAAGTTTAACAATGCTAGTGCACCTGCAAATTCCCTTAAATACAAAATCCAAGTCTATCTTCCCCAGAACATCCTGAAGTCTGAACAGGGACCAGGTCACATGACTGAGCGCTGTAAGTGTACACACGAAGAATACAAACACTAGGAATCAACTAAAGACGCGATTCAGATCAAGAAAATGCGGGACAATTTGTAAAGTGGTCTCAACCTAGAGTGCTTGTCCTTACTGAATATTTCACTTGTTATTTTTGCGGTCAGAATAACTTGAGCGAAACTGGTAGTGCTGGAGGCTAGAGTCCCTACTTATTACTGTGTTAAAGAATGGATAACTCTGACAAGGACAGCCATTGCTTTTGAACTGGAAAAACAAAATAATCTTCATTTGAGCCTTCTCAATACACTTCACCTGCTAGTTCATATATGATATAAAATTTCCTACAAGTTGGCTGCTGTGGTTGAGCGCGGTGCTTCCCAGACAGGAATTCAGCCAGTTCCACCAATCCACACTCCGCTGTGTCCAAGCGCCCTTCAGCCACAGCCTGTCACCACCACCTCCTCCCATGATAGCCTGTCCAATTTCGACATCCAAATCATCGTCAATGCCTTTGCCTTTCTCGCGGTCTCTATTTCTCCCACTATAGCCGCCTTCCTGTGTTTTTTTGTCGCCTCCGACCGGTGCTTCGCGAGTTCCAATTCAGTTCCTGGGGCTTTTGCACCCCGCCTTCTCCCATAAGCGACACGGAAGTCGATCATCTCCAGACCTGACCGACTGCGAGCTCCTCCTATACCGCTGCGAACGCGCCAGCAACTGAGCGTGAGCGTACGATCGATATCTAGCCCTGCTTCTACCAATCGTCTGTCCGACAGACCCTCGAGGTGAGCTTCCCTCTTATATACTTTCCCGTTCCTCTCGAGTGTCGGGAGACATCAGTGTTTGCCCCCCTGTTACCTCCTTGGGCCTGACCTCCTCGCCCACCTAACCCCGTCCTGCTGTGGCTGCGAGCAATGCTGCGGCTTCTTTCCACCCTCAATCTTCCTTTGCCCTTACTCCTCGATAATTCACCGCCTTACCCTCCCGCCAATGTTGCTTCCTGCTCGCAAATGCTCATGTGTTCACTTCCAGGCCGACAGAAACAGATCCCTCTCTTAAGAGTTGTTCACTTCGCCAGACCACATCCGCCCCCTCCTGCTAGCGTGTGGCATCCTGCTGCACTGGCATCGAGAACCAGGTCCGAGTACATGTGGCTGTTCGATTAGTGGTGACAATGAAGGGTTTCAGACAGAGAGTGGTGAGTTTGTTGCAGTTCTCGCCTGGCTGCGCTCGATCACCCCGCCAGGCGCTGAATGAAGCTAAATGTCCCAGCATGAGCAGTTGTCGAGAGCGAAAGATAATAAATCGTCCAAGAAGAAGGATTCATCGCAAGCGTCCTCGCAGAATCCGGCCGCCCTGGGCATCCATCATGGCCAACAATCCGCTTCCCCCAATCAGGTCACTCCAACATCATCCACCACATCCGTGAACGATATCAGAGGAAAGGCTGCGGAAGATGCTTCGCAGGCGGGAGTGTATCCTCCCGGTCAGTATTATGTCCCGCAGGGCGAAGGTGCTGTTAGTCAACCCGTCCCTAACGGAGGTCCAGGCACTCCCACAAAGCAAGGGCAACCCATGGCTCCTAGTGTGGTGATCAGCCCCAGCGCACCGGTGAGTGCGCGATCTATGCCAAAAAAAAAAAAAAAACATTAGCTTGTTTGCCTGGTGGTTTGTCATTACTTTAAATTGCTTGCTGACCACGAATCGTTTTGCTATAGCATGTCCCTCCCCCCGGTGCCGCCGAGACCATGCCGGGAGATCTGGCTCCTCCTAGGAAGTCCCATGTCTTCGATCGCCTTCAGACAACCCCAAAAGATATGTCGGAGGGTATTCGGACGCCCAAACGCCAACATTCTTCGCGATTCGATATCTCCGATCAGCGTCAGAGGGAGCTCGAGAAACTTCCTGGCTTCCACGAAGTGCCACCGAACCGTCGGCAAGAGCTCTTCATGCAGAAGATCGACCAGTGCAATATTATATTTGATTTCAATGACCCCACGGCAGACATGAAGTCCAAGGAGATCAAAAGACTAGCTCTCCACGAGCTCTTGGATTATATTGCCAACAACCGTTCAGTCATCACAGAACCAATGTATCCTCGCGTGGTCGAAATGTTTGCTAAGAACTTGTTTCGGCCTATCCCGCCCCCAATCACACCCCAGGGCGAGGCATTTGATCCAGAGGAGGATGAACCGGTCTTGGAAGTCGCGTGGCCTCATATCCAAGTCGTCTATGAGTTTTTCTTGCGGTTTATCGAAAGCCAGGACTTCAATACAAACATTGCAAAGGCTTACATCGATCACCATTTTGTGCTTCAGGTAATATCCCCAGGCTGATGTTCAGATTAGATTGCGCTGACAGTCTTCTAGTTGCTAGAGCTGTTCGATTCCGAAGACCCGCGGGAGCGCGATTTCTTGAAGACCACCCTACATCGCATTTATGGAAAGTTCTTAAATTTACGCTCATATATTCGCCGATCTATCAACAACGTCTTTTTCCAATTCACCTATGAGACCGAGCGATTCAACGGCATAGCAGAGTTGTTGGAAATCTTGGGATCCATTATCAACGGCTTTGCTCTTCCATTGAAGGAAGAACACAAGTTGTTTTTGACCCGAGTTTTACTTCCTATGCACAAAGTCAAGGGCCTCAGCATGTACCATCCACAACTGGCGTACTGTATCGTCCAGTTTCTCGAAAAGGACTCGACACTAACGGAAGATGTGAGCGTCATTTGCAGCCTTTCTACATATTCTTACTAACCAACCGCTTTTAGGTGGTCATTGGATTGCTGCGATACTGGCCTAAAACGAACAGTACAAAGGAAGTTATGTACCTCAACGAAGTGGAAGATATCTTCGAGGTCATGGACCCAGCGGAATTTGCAAAAGTGCAAGAACCACTGTTCCAGCAGCTGGCCAAATCGGTTGCGAGCCCTCATTTCCAGGTTCGTGCTCGCGGATCCTCTTCATAGATCGCTCGGAGGAAACTAATCTTCTTGTACTAGGTCGCCGAGCGTGCGCTCTATTTCTGGAACAACGAATATTTCTGTAATCTGGTCAGCGATAACGTTGAGGTCATCCTACCAATTATGTTCCCTCCGTTGTTCGAGAACTCCAAGGGTCACTGGAATAGGTTCGTAGTACTTGCTCCTCTACTTGTATGGCTTTTACTGACCCTTTCCGCAGGACAATCCACAGCATGGTTTACAACGCGATGAAAATGTTCATGGAGATCAACCCTCAGCTTTTTGACGAGTGCTCACATGAGTACAATGAAAGACAGAATAGCGCTGATCTGCGTGAAAAAACTCGACAGAGCCGATGGGAAAAGGTCGCTGAACGAGCTGCGCAGAGGCAGAATGGTGTCCCGCTACAGCTTCAATCCTCGACGGCTGAAATCCCCCTGCAGCTGGATGATATCGACGCTCTCACTCAAGATAGCCAGAACCGACTTCACTCCTTGAAACTGGATGAGCCTGGTCCCGCAAAAGATCGAAGGCCGCGAGAGGGCTCCATCACCTCGGTAAGTGCTGAGCATGTTTGATCGCTGGCTCATTTAGACGATGAGATTTGCCCCCGCTCGTGGAGAATTTCTATCTTTGTTATTTTTGTTATTCTCCGCTAAGCGTTTGCTGTTTTATGGACAGAAAGCGTGATTCTAACGTTAGAACGTCCTCTATTCCAGAGACGGCGCCGTGGTACCCTTGAAGGCGGCGGAAGGCGACGAAGCAACAGTGGCAGTGGCAGCGAGATTCGAGCTCGGCGTCGAGCCGTTGGATCTTCGGCGGTAACAGGTTTGGCGCGAAGCAACTCGACGAAATGACTTGCTAGTCGGATACTAACTCGTCTCCTCGACACTGATAAATCTCCCCTGCGCTTTTCTCCGTGCCCTGCTTTTCATGTTCGCGCCGCCCATAGCCTTACACACTCTCGTCGCTCCATCTTTCCCAACTTATTTCCTTATTTCGAATTTTTCTCTTGTGTACATGGCTTTTGATATTCTTCTTTTCCGCATGGCTGGTCAGACCTGTGAGTCAGCGGATATTTTAGTTGGACTATTAGAACTGTGTTCGGGTCTGGAAAACGGGTGCTAATGGCGTTTTCTCTAATCGGCATTGATGCTGATGACCTATTTTGATGTTTATAACATGAAATACTTAAGGCGTAGCCTGAAATCAACTTTCATACTGTCCTTCTGCTTTAAACCTACTTGTTTGTACGCTTCATCTCATTGTACCTGGCACGTGCTCTTAACGCGCACTGATCTTTTATTGGTTAGTTCGACGTAACGGGATGAGAGGTACACGGAACGGAACAACATTGACGTGAACGCCTTGCCGAATCGGGCCTAGTGTTTCCTTCGGGGTCTCTGGCCGTGCCCGCATTTTGGTTGCTGGTCTCTGTTCTGGCTCTCTCTGGCAGGCGTGGATTTGCGCGATCTCAACTTTGCACTTGAGCTTTCAACGAACCCGCTCAAGCCCTTTTTTCTCCCACGCTCATTCCCCTTCCTCCTCTTTCTATCCCTCCACTCTCAACCTCCGCCTCTCCCTTTTAATTATTAATGACATGAAGATCCTGCCGTCCTGATTCCGTGCTTTCTCATGCGATGCATGCCAGTTCCGTCTGAAGATTGAGCTCACCTACCGAAATCGCTCTCCCGCCTATGCCTACCACACACACACGAACACGCATACGAGCGCTGGCTATTACTTGGAGCCGGCCTGGCGGCCTGGCAACTTCTTTCGTCTTGTCTAAACTGCTGTAAACCCCTCCGGCGAGGGCTGCAGTGCTATGGAGCGGAACATTGATATCTATGCCAGCAAGCTGGGGGATGAGAAGCTGGGTATGTTTATGAGCAAAACTTGCGGCTGGTAACGGAACGCAAGCGATAACGATTCTCCCCTTGCTTTGGTGCTGACTCCACTGTCTTTAGATATCAAACTCCGGGCCAATGTTGCTGTCGAATTGCGCGATACCATCGAACCCCTCTGCTCGGGTGCAAGCTACCCGATCTTTCTTTCCAAGCTATGGCCGGTCTTTAAAAACATCTTGAGTGGTGAACCAGTGTTCACAAATGTGTCCTTAGAGCAGGTGAGTTGCGATAGTTTCGTTCACACCTGCTTGATGGTGTCGCTGGGTTGAGACTTACACCTGTGAAACGGGATAGAAATTACGAAATTGTGTCCTTGAAACCCTACACCGGCTTCCAATGATGTCTCCCGATGTCGAGCCATACGCCGCCGACATGGTCGATCTGTTATTGGACGTTGTACGAATCGAAAATGAGGAAAACGCGGTTCTGTGTATGAAGACTATAATGGATTTGGAACGCAACCAAGCGAAGGCTACAGCTGCTCGAGTACAGCCGTTTCTCGAACTTATTCAAGAAATGTTCCAAACGATGGAGCAGGTCGTTCAGGATACATTTGACACGCCGAGCCAAGCGACACCATCGGGGATGCCCTCAACCCCCGGCGCCTCCGCCCCAAATTTCCAGTCCCCACGACCTAGCTCACCTGCTACATCTGTGCCCGATCTTGGCCCCGACCAGCAGATATCAAGCAATGTCCTTCTCAAAGGCATGCATTCGTTTAAGGTGCTCGCGGAGTGTCCAATTATCGTAGTCTCCATCTTCCAGACTCACCGAAATTCCATACCAGCTAATGTCAAGCTCTTTGTACCGCTAATTAAAAGTATCTTGCTTTTGCAAGCGAAACCGCAAGAGAAAGCGCATGCAGAAGCTGCGGCACAGAAAACCATTTTCACCGGCGTCTGCAGGGACATTAAGAATCGTGCTGCTTTTGGAGAATTTATTACACTTCAGGTCAAGACCATGAGCTTTCTGGCATACCTGCTTCGACTCCAACCGCAGCAATTGCAGGATTTCCTTCCTACTTTACCGTCAGTGGTGGTTCGCCTTCTACAAGACTGCCCAAGGGAGAAATCCAGCGCTCGAAAGGAACTTCTTGTTGCCATTCGTCATATTATCAATTGTACCTACCGAAATATCTTCCTGGATAAGATCGATGAGCTTTTGGATGAGCGGACTCTGATCGGTGATGGCTTGACCGTGTACGAAACCATGAGACCTCTGGCGTACAGTATGCTGGCCGACCTCATCCACCATGTCCGGGAGCATCTGAGTCGCGATCAGATTAAGCGAACCATCGAGGTGTACACCAAGAATCTCCACGATGATCTGCCTGGGACCAGCTTTCAAACAATGAGCGCTAAACTCCTCTTGAATATGGCCGAGAAGATATCGAAACTGGAGGATAAGCGAGAGGCTCGGTACTTTTTGCTGATGATTCTTGATGCGATTGGTGACAAATTAGCGGCCATGAATTACCAGTTCCCCAATATTGTGAAGCTGCACAAAGCATATCAAGCAAGCAAGAAGGAGGAACCTGCCCCAGAGAAGTATCTGGCTGACAAGGACCAACCACCTGATTGGGATGAGATTGACATCTTTTCGGCTTCCCCTCTCAAGACTTCAAATCCACGGGACCGCGGAGCCGATCCGATAGGCGAGAACATCTTCCTCTTCAAGAACTTGATCAACGGGTTGAAAAACATCTTCCACCAGCTCAAGAATTGTAACCCAGACAATGTTCAGATTGACCCTGCCAATGTTCCGATCAACTGGTCTGAAGTTTCATATGGTTACAATGCGGAGGAGGTACGGGTTATCAAGAAGCTTTTCCATGAGGGTGCCCGAGTGTTCAGGTACTATGGTGTGGACCAGCCAGAACCAGATGCCAACTTCTCGTCTCCTTTTGATTCTCTCACCAGTCAGTATACGGCTCCTATGCCACGTGAGGAGAAGGAGCTTCTCGAAAGCTTTGGGACGGTTTTTCACTGCATTGACACAGCCACCTTCCACGAGGTCTTCCACACTGAGATCCCATATCTTTTCGACCTTATGCTTGAACACGGCGCTCTGTTACACCTACCCCAGTTCTTCTTCGCCAGTGAAGCAACCTCTCCTGCGTTTTCGGGGATGGTCTTGCAGTACCTCATGGATCGCATCCACGACGTCGGAACACCAGATATGGCTAAAGCTAGGATTCTTCTGAGGATGTTCAAATTGTCCTTCATGGCTGTGACACTCTTCTCGGCCCAGAATGAGCAGGTACTACATCCTCACGTCTCGAAGATCGTCACCAAGTGTCTTGAACTTTCGGTGGCTGCCGAAGAGCCCATGAACTATTTCCTTCTTCTGCGTTCCCTATTCCGCAGCATCGGTGGTGGTCGCTTTGAGCTCTTGTATAAAGAAATTCTCCCTCTTCTGGAGATGCTTCTCGAGACCTTCAATAACTTGCTGCTTGCCGCAAGAAAGCCCCAGGAACGCGACCTGTACGTCGAGCTCACACTCACAGTTCCTGCTCGTTTAAGCCATCTCCTGCCGCACCTGAGTTACCTCATGCGCCCAATTGTTGTAGCCTTACGTGCGGAATCAGACCTTGTAGGGCAGGGACTACGAACTCTGGAACTTTGCGTCGATAACCTTACGGCGGATTATTTAGATCCAATCATGGCTCCTATAATGGATGAATTGATGACAGCCCTCTTCGACCATCTTCGACCGCACCCCTACAACCATTTCCACGCCCACACAACCATGCGGATACTGGGAAAGCTCGGTGGGCGAAACAGAAAGTTCTTGAGTCACCCTCCAAACCTCACTTTCGAACAATACGCGGACGATGCTCCCAGTGTTGATGTCAAACTTATCGGTCCTAGCGAAAAGCGACCCTTTCCCATTGGGATTGGCGTCGACCTCGCGGTTGCCAAGCTGCTGGAAGCATCCAAACATCAGTCAGATGCGTACTATAAGCAGCAGGCCTTCCACTTAATCTCATCTCAGCTGAAGCTCTACATCGGATATGAGAATGTTCCTGACGACATGGCGTCTCTTATCCGCCTACACGCCAATGATCTTTTTGAAAGCAAGACTTCCGCAATGGCTGACATACTTGAGAAGTCGGAGCGCTCTAGCTCAATTCCTAAAAAGCTTGCTCAGGAAGGAACGTTGAAAAAGCTCCTCAAGGCCTCTATCTTCGCCACAACCCTTCCCGGACTTGAACAGACTGCTACTGCGTTTGTAGCCGATGTTTGCAAGCATTTCGCTATGGTGGAAGTTGGACGGTCTCTTGCGCAGGCTCGACATACCCGGAAGCCGTTCGATGTTGGCTGTGGCGAGGGCGCTGTGTATCTCGACTCACGCGTTTTCGCCGAAGCCGTCGTGGAATCGCTATCTTCAGAAAACGCCGAGGTCCGCGATGCCGCCAAGGTCGCTTTGCAAGTTCTCAAGGATGCTGCTGGGACAATCTTTGGATCTTCTGACCGAGTAACGAAGTTGCCATTCTTCCAACACCTGGGTCGCGTTTTCTGCCATAGTTGTCATAGCGAAGAGTGGTTTACCAAGGCTGGCGGTAGCCGTGGTATCCATCTTTACGCGACTGAGCTGGATCTCGGTGACTCCTGGCTTTTTGAGAAGCAAGCAGAATTCGTAAGAGCGTTGACATATGTCATCAAAGATACACCACCAGATCTTCCAGCGAGTACTCGTTTACGTGCGCAAGACACACTGGACTTGATTCTGCGAAGATGCTGTAAGAACATGACCAAGGATGATCTCAAGAATGAAAAAAGCCGTCTCTACTCGCTTTGTGGCTTCTTCGTGTATGAGCTTTCTCATATGAACAAGCATGTCCGCCAAGCTTCCCGCCGTAGCTTCTCCACCATTGCTGAAGTTTTGGGATGTGAAGTGCATGAACTCATCTACCCGGTGAAGGATCGCCTCTTGCAGTCAATATTCAACAAGCCTCTCCGCGCCTTGCCGTTTCCAACACAGATTGGCTTTATTGACGCGATTACCTTCTGCTTGAGCCTACGCAATGACATCGTTACCTTCAATGACCCGTTGAACCGTCTCATGCTTGAGTCACTCGCCTTGGCTGATGCCGATGACGAAAACCTCGCGAGTAAACCAAACGAGTTCAAGAATGCCGAGATGATCGTGAACCTGCGTGTTGCTTGCCTTCGACTCTTATCGATGGCAATGAGCTTCCCTGAGTTTGCCAATACTCCTCAGAACACGAGCCGTGCTCGCATAATCTCTGTTTTCTTCAAATCACTCTACGTTAGGTCTTCCGATGTCATCGATGCGGCGAATGCTGGTTTGAGGGATGTCTTGACACAAACTAACAAGCTTCCGAAGGATCTGCTTCAGAATGGCTTACGCCCAATCTTAATGAACCTGCAAGACCCGAAACGGTTGAGTGTCGCAGGCCTCGACGGCTTGGCTAGGCTGCTGACTTTGCTCACCAACTACTTCAAAGTTGAAATCGGAGCCCGCTTGCTGGACCATATGAAGGTCATTGCGGATGATGCGATCCTGCAAAAAGTCTCATTCAGCCTCGTTGAACAAAGCCCTCCTATGAAAATCGTGGCCGCTATCTTTAACATTTTCCATCTCCTTCCGCCGGCCGCTACGTCGTTCATGGAGCATCTTGTGAACAAGGTTTTGGATTTGGAAGACAAGCTTCGCAGGACTTCAAGCAGCCCCTTCAGAAAGCCCATAGTCAAGTATCTCAATAGATACTCCAAGGAAAGTTTGTCTTTCTTTTATGCTAGGTTTAAGGATGGGCGATTCGGGCGCTTTTTCGGGCAAATCCTTGCGGATTCGGAAAGTGAGGCCCTTCGTGCTGCGGTCGTTGCGGACACGGATGGTTTTATGGCTGCTGCCTTTGGACAGGAGCAAGCTGACGGCAAGAACACTGCTGCTATCAATGGTATTTATGCAGTCCACGCAATCTCATCACACTCTTCAACAAAGAACTGGCTTGTGTCCCATGCAGACCTACGAGGCAAGGTCCTTGTCTCTGCCCGAGATCTTCAGCGCAAGCTGCGTGGTGATAAACTTCAGCCGAGCGAGCGTTTGAGGGTTGAGCAGGCCGAAGATCAGATTATGGATATCATCCCTATCTACCTCTCCGAGTCGATGCAGGACCTCGATTTTCTTTTCGAAGTCATTGATGGTTTGTCCGTAGGTGATCTCAAGCCGAGCCTTTCATTCCCGAAGTTCATCTATCGTCACATCATCACCAACGAGTCCATTGATTATCGACGATCAGTGATAATGCGATGCCTTGATCTTTATGGTCAGCGGTCATGCTCTCAGAGGATGAAGACATACGCCTTCCGCCACCTGGTTAACCCAATTTTTGCCATGGATGTCCAGTTGACCTGGAACAGCTCTCCTGATGGCCCCAAGCTGATGGACAAGAGTATGACGGAGTTTATCCAGAATCGTCTATGGAAGCCGCAAGTCGCAGACCTGAGTGAAGAGTCTAGCCAAGCGGGTGTAGACCATTCTCGCATGGAACTTCTCCAGTTATCTGCATTGTTGATCAAGTACCACCACGCCACGGTGCAAGATTCACGCAAGGACATTATCAAGTTCGCTTGGAACTATATTCGACTCGAAGACATTATCAACAAGTACGGGGCCTATGTTCTTATCAGCTATTTCATCGCACACTATGAGACACCGTTCAAGATTGTTGTGCAGGTGTACGTAGCACTCTTGCGTGCTCACCAGAACGAGGGCAAAGCCCTTGTGACCCAGGCGTTAGATGTTCTTGCTCCTGTTCTACCTACCAGGATCCTAGCAGCAGGCAACAACGCTCAAACCCAGGACACACGGTACCCGCTCTGGGCCAAGTGGCCTCGCCGTATTCTGGCTGAGGAGACCGCGAATCTTCAGCAAGTCATGAGTATCTTCCAATTTCTCGTGCGTCAACCGGACTTGTTCTATGAATCTAGAGAGCACTTCGTGCCTCTTATCGTTCCTTCTTTAATTAAGATTGCTTCGCTTCCGAACAACCCTTCGCAAGATAGCAAGAGACTTGCGCTGAACCTGATTAACTTGATTTGGACCTGGGAAGAAAAACGAGTGGAAAGCAGCTCTGTCCCTGCGCAGAATGCTGCGCTGGAATCGCCAAACTCGAAAAAGCGCAAGCTCGATGACGCTCAAGGCACAGCCTCCCCTTCGCCGGCCCTCGCGCCTCCAAGTTCCCGTGAACGCTCTGGATACACGATTCCTCCTGATCTACGCGCCGGTCTGACGAAGTACCTCATCACCTTTATCACCACCTCCGTCGAAAGGTTCCAAGTGCCAGCCGCCCGGTTCCGCGAGCTTCAGTCTTCCAAGCCGCAAAATCCGGTGCATACGAGTGACATGCAGAAGAAAGCTGTTGGATTGCTGAGAAACCTCATGTCCCCAGCTTACTGGGGCGATCTGAACATCGAGCTCTACCAGAAGGTCATCGAGCCGATCCTTACCCAGGATCGCGGAGACAAGCCAGTTGAGAAGTATATCACTGGTATAGTCAACGCTTTACAGGTTGTCCGCATCATCCTCGCATCAAAGCCGGACGACTGGATCGTCGCCCGCGTCCCCGTGATTCAGAGGATTTTCGAGAAGCCCCTTCGATCGGACAACCCAGAGGTCCAGGATTCTCTTCACGGTCTTGAGACAGACATGGATATTGAAGTCAAGCTTCCACCCCCGGTTCAGCGAGTACTTGATGCCCTCCCAGATGACCAGCCGGAAGACGAAGATGGAATGGATGTTGAACAATCGCCGTCTGAGTTTGTTGCGTACCTCTCTGCGATCGCAACGGAGACTCTGTCTGCCAATAACTACATTTCCAGCTTGAATATCCTCTGGTCCCTTTCCAAGAGCAAACCGGCCGAAATGGATACTCATATCCTTCAGGTCATGAAAGTATTCTCCCAGAAACTAGCGAAAGAACATGTTGCAGGTGCCGCCACCAACGGTCAGACCCAAAACGGAGCTAAGCCTGCGGAGGGTGCCCCAGATCCTCAGGAGTACGAGATCGGTGTCGACCTTATCTTCAAGACTATCGAGTTGATATCCGTGCGCATGTCTCATCTAGGTGAACAACGCCGGCCTTTCTTGAGTGTACTAGCCCAGCTTGTCGAGCGATCCCAGAACGAAGGGCTTTGCACCAAGGTACTGGATATGGTAGAGAATTGGATCTTCCACTCCACTGAATCATGGCCCACCCTGAAAGAGAAGACCGCCGTCCTTCACAAAATGCTGCTCTTTGAGTCCCGACAGACCCCTGACATGCTACACAAGTTCCTCGAGCTTGTGATTCGGATTTATGAGGACTCAAAAATTACTCGGACTGAGTTGACTGTCAGGCTTGAGCATGCATTTTTGATTGGCACAAGAGCGAAGGATGTGGAGATGCGGAATCGTTTTATGACCATCTTTGATCGGAGTCTAACCCGCTTGGCGAGTTCCCGGTTAAGCTATGTATTGACTTGCCAGAACTGGGATACACTCGGGGACTCGTTCTGGCTTGCGCAAGCATCACACTTGATCCTAGGCTGCGTTGACATGACAGCCCCAGTTCGTCTTCATCCAGATGACTTCACAGTCTATCCGCTGTCCTTTTTATTCGACAATGCCGAGAAAGATCCGAGACGAGGTGATATTATGGTCGACAATCAACTGGAGTCCTTTATTGCCGACCGCAAGCGGTTCCTCGGTGAAATTGCTGAGGTTAAAGCTCGTGACTTGATAGAGCCACTCACTCAACTGCAGCATACCGACTCTACTACTTCTTACAGTTTATGGACCGCATTATTCCCGATCTTCTGGTCGACCCTATCGCGGGAGGATCGCATCGATTTGGAGAAGGGAATGGTAAGCCTCATCACGCGCGAGTACCACCAGCGCCAGGTAGACAAGCGACCAAATGTCATTCAAGCGCTTCTTGAAGGCGTGGTTCGTGCCAGTCCCCGCTTCAAGATTCCGCCGCATGTTTTGAAGTACCTCAGTCGTACCTATGATGCCTGGTATACCGCTGCCACGTACCTAGAGGAATCAAGCATCAACCCAATTATCGACACTCCAACTGTCCGTGAGAGCAACCTCGATGCGTTAGTGGAAGTGTATGCCGGCTTGCAGGAAGATGACTTCTTCTACGGCACATGGCGAAGGCGATGCAAGTTTGTGGAAACCAATGCAGCACTCTCGTACGAGCAGCAGGGCATGTGGGACAAATCGCAACAGCTTTATGAGAACGCTCAAATCAAGGCTCGTTCTGGAGCGATGCCATTCTCTCAGGGTGAATATTATCTCTGGGAGGACCATTGGCTTATCTGTGCGCAGAAACTGCAGCAGTGGGATATTCTCAGCGATTTCGCCAAGCACGAGAATTTGAACGACCTGCTCTTGGAAGCCGCATGGAGAAACATCGAAAACTGGCAGAGCGAAAATAACAGAGAACAGCTCGAGTCTCTTGTAAAGTCTGTTTCCGACGCACCGACTCCTCGACGCACCTTCTTCCAGGCTTTCATGGCACTTCTCCAGTTCCACAACAAGAAGGAGAACATTCAAGACTTTAACGGGGTTTGTGATGAGTCCATCCAGCTGTCTATCCGCAAGTGGCTGCAACTGCCCAAGAGCATAACAAACGCGCACCTTCCGATCCTTGAGCACTTCCAGCTTTTGGTCGAGCTTCATGATGCGAGCCATATATGCTCCAGTCTGTCACAAACCAATGAGCGCAACCTCGACACAAAGTCTGCGGAGCTGAAGCTGTTACTTGGAACCTGGAGAGACCGTCTTCCCAATTTATGGGATGATATTAATGCTTGGCAAGACCTCGTTACGTGGCGACAGCATATCTTCCAACTTATCAACGCAACGTACCTGGGCTTACTACCTCCTCAGACCAACAATGTTGCCAGCAACTCCTATGCGTATCGTGGGTATCATGAAACAGCCTGGATTATCAACCGCTTTGCCCATGTTTCCCGAAAACACCAGATGCCAGAGGTTTGCATTGCCCAGCTCAGCCGCATTTACACGCTCCCGAACATTGAAATCCAAGAAGCATTCCTGAAGCTGCGTGAACAAGCCAAATGCCACTACCAGAATCCCAAGGAACTCAACAGTGGATTGGATGTGATCAACAATACAAATCTCAATTACTTCGGCGCGCAGCAGAAGGCCGAGTTCTACACACTCAAGGGCATGTTCCTCGCAAAGCTGAACCATGTCAACGAGGCCAATGAGGCATTCGGTGTTGCTCTGTATTACGACTTGAGATTAGCCAAGGCTTGGTCTGAATGGGGCCAGTACAGCGACCAGCGATTCAAGAACGACCCTGCCGACTATGAGCTGGCCAGCAATGCTGTCAGCTGTTACCTGGAGGCTGCTGGCCTTTATAAGAATTCCAAGTCTAGAAAGCTTCTCAGTCGGATCCTATGGCTGCTTAGCTTGGATAATGATGAGGGTTCGGTCGCAACCGCCTTCGAGAATTTCAAGGGCGATACACCTGTTTGGTACTGGATCACCTTTATCCCGCAATTACTGACCAGTCTGTCCCATCGCGAAGCTCGCCTATGCAAGGCTGTGTTGGTGAAGATCGCCAAGTTGTACCCTCAAGCTCTGTTCTTCTTGCTCCGAACTAACCGCGAGGATATGCTCAATATCAAGAAACAGCATGACCAGAAGCAAGAGAAGATTAACCGTGCCCGACAGCAAGCATCTCCGCAAACCAAGCTTACGCAAGGTGCGAATGGTTCGCAAAGCGCAAATGGAACCCCAGCTACCCCGGCACAGAGTTCTCCAAATCGCCCTGCTGGCCAACAACCTGCACAGAATCAACCGCAGACCCAGCCCCAGACTCAAAGTCAACCTCAAGGTCAAGCTCAGGTCAACGGCCAAAGTCCCGCTCAGAAACCTGCTCAGCCTCCCACACCTGTTCAAGGCGGTACTCCACAGCAGGCACAAGGGCAGCAACAGGCTAATCTCCAAGTTCCTGGACAACAAAACCAGCAAACACTACAAAACCAGAATTCTGGAACAGAGACAGAAAAGGAACCTATCAAGAAACCGTGGGAGTATTCTGATGAGATCATGTCGGGTCTCAAGACGGCTTTCCCCTTACTTGCTTTGTCGATGGAGACGATGGTCGATCAGATCCACAAGAACTTCAAGTGCCCACCTGACGAGGACGCGTATCGTCTAATCGTGGCGCTGTTGAACGACGGTCTGGCTTATGTTGGCCGCATGCCCGGCTCATATGCCCAGGACTTCAAGCTTCCTGCGGCGACAGAAGCTAATATCACCCGGTTCGCTGAGACAATTCTGCCGGCTCATATTCGCAAGTCCTTTGAGGCCGACTTTGTTGTCAAGAAGCCAACCATGTACGAATACATCCAGAAGCTTCGTCGCTGGCGTGACAAGTTCGAGGAGAAGCTTGATCGCCGACCTCAGATTCAATTCTTGGAGACCTACTCCCCGCATCTCAGTGAATTCCGATTCCTCAAGTTCGATGAGGTTGAGATTCCAGGGCAATATCTCCAGCACAAGGACAAGAACCAGGACTTTATCCGAATCGATCGGTTCTTGCCTGATATCGATCTGGTGCGTGGTATTGGTGTCTGCCACCGTCGGCTGAAGATTCGTGGTCATGATGGTAGTGTCCATCCGTTTGCTGTCCAACACCCTGCCGCTCGACACTGCAGACGCGAGGAGCGAATTCTACAACTATTCCGCATCTTTAATGGTGTTCTGGGCAAGCGCAAGGAAAGCCGCCGACGAAATCTCAATTTCCACCTGCCTCTCATGGTTCCATTGGCGCCCCACATCCGCCTGGTTCGCGATGATCCGTCGTACATATCCATGCAGGGTATTTATGAGGATTATTGCCGACGGATTGGCATCAACAAGGACGAGCCTGTTCTGTTTACAATGGAGAAGATGAGGGCATTGGCAGAGACAAAACAGAACGTGAGTAAATGTATGCCTTTGTATTTGACTGCAACTAACGTTTCGCAGCGTACTACTGAACAGCAGCAGGTTCTTCGAACTGAGATGCTCACGGCTATTCAAGAGAAATGGGTTCCTCCTACAATGGTGCGGGACTACTTCCAAAAGACCTACCCCAACTTTGCGGACTTTTGGCTTTTCCGGCGCCAGTTCGCTTATCAATACGCGGCTGTTGCATTCATGACCTACATGATGCATATGGGCAATCGGTATCCGAATAAGATCATGATATCGCGCTCGTCTGGTGACATCTGGGGATCTGAGCTCATCCCCATCATCAACCCGAACAAGGCTTTCTTCTTCAACCCGGAGCAGGTGCCTTTCCGCCTCACTCCTAATATCCAGACACTGATGGGACCAATTGCAACCGAAGGTCTCTTTGCCTGTGCGATCATGGCCATTGCTCGCTGCTTGACAGAACCACGCCATGAGCTCGAACAGCAACTCAGCATCTTTGTTCGCGATGAAATGATGTTCTGGGCGACTACCCACCACCGCGATCGTGGCGTCCTCTCAGCACAGCAACTTCGGGACCGGGTCTACAACAACAGTGATATTATTGTCAACCGAGCCGTCAGCCTCGCCAGCCCACCAGAAGGCAATCTCCCCGCGAACCAGAGCACTATTGATCTTATCTCGAAGGCTGTGAACCCACAGCACCTAGCTAGCGGCGATGCTTTGTGGATGCCGTATCTCTAAGCTTGTTCCTCTCTTTTCCGTTGTTAAGTTGGCGTTTTGTTCTAGGTCATGGAGTCGGGCTTGCAGATCTAGAAGCTTGTGCTATTTAGTTAGGGAACGTTTTCTTCAAAAGGCCTACTCGGCTTCTTTCTAGCGTGGCGCTTTGGGACAACATTACGGTGACGAAACTGCATTTGACTTTTTACCTTTCTTTTACTTCTAACATGTTTTATGTTCCTTTTGCGCTTTTGATATGTACTTATGGTATGGCTGAATAATCGTAATACCAGATTGGTCTTAAATATGCTACTCTAATCGTAAAATTAAATCCTCATGCTTATCCCATGCTCATAGCGAACGCCAGTAATCGAATCAACGAAAAATAGTAATGAGAAATGTCACACCAACGAAGGCTTGGCCTTTTTCTTGATGCCTAGGCTATTCGCCAGCGACTTCTTCGGCTTCTTGACGCGTGCAAATGACGGAGGCGGCGCTGAAACTAGAGCTTGCTCCAGCGTCGACTCATCCTCCACCAACCTCTTCACCTTCTCCCCAGTCTCCGTCATGAAAGCCTTCCGCGCTGCCTCCTCGTCCTCCTGCTGAGCTTTCAAGGCTACCTCGTCTGCCGGATCAGGCGGATGAGCAAGCGCCACCTCATCCCCCAGCACTTCATTCCGCTCAATTCTTGCATTCCTCGTCCGAATCTCATCCAACGCATCCGCAATCGCCATTTCCCTCTTCGAATCCAACATCTTCTCTTCCAACTCGGCCATCTTATCCCGTTCCAACTGCTCCTGCTCCTCCCCCTCCTCCCTCTGCAACCGGTCCAAAACCTCCTGCTCCGTCTCATCCTGATTATTCGCCTTGGAATCCCGCCACGGCTCAAAATTCCTCTTGGCGCCCTTTTCCGCCCGATAATCCATATTCTTCGGGTCCGTCAGGAATGTAATCTCCCCGCTGCATCGTGTGCATCGGATATAGAATCTGTAGATCGGGATCGAGAAGTACTTTTCCTCCGTTGTCTCCTTGCGCGCGTTGAACTTGCGTCCGCGGTAGATATATTCGCCGCATTGTGTACATTTCATTGAGAAGGGTGCCATAAGCCGTACGGTTATTACTTTGGGACCTTGCGACCGCAGGTGCTTCGGAGTGCGGGTTATCGCCGACGGGTCGAAGTCGGGGGGGTAGTACTTCGTCCTTCAAGGATTTGTTAGCATAGGCGACGTTGCATAATAAGGAAATTATAGAGTGAGTGGGTATACTCACAAGACCTTTCGTTCAGACATGATTGCGGTGTTGGAGTTGGTTGTTCCTGAGAAGTCAGGATTCAAGATGCGCTGCGCCGATTATATATGGGTGTCACGTGAGGGTGGCAACTTGTCGCAGGCTGAGAGCACACTTCTCCTACCGGAACTGCACTATGATCTTATGAATCTGCGTGGGATATAGGCTTCAGCACTTCGATAGGGACAGCCCGCGCTCCATGATCGTCAAAGTCGTTTGTGCCCAAGTCAGATATCTGGACGTCTGAGGTCACGTGCACTATGCTCTGAAAAAAAGGCAGTGACAAAGACGCGGGGAATCAACCTTGAGTGGATGCCGATAAGACTGACCGCGATGGTCTGATTACAGCATTCAATTTGATTCCTTCCTTCTGCTGCTGTTGAGCCTATGGTGTAGGAAATTCCCT
Organism: Aspergillus asperescens; assembly: GCA_027569075.1. Classification (NCBI taxonomy): domain Eukaryota; kingdom Fungi; phylum Ascomycota; class Eurotiomycetes; order Eurotiales; family Aspergillaceae; genus Aspergillus; species Aspergillus asperescens. The sequence goes on along the minus strand of JAPDEH010000035.1, from coordinate 183,045 downwards.
GTCCTTCACTTCGCACCTCTCACAGCACCATTGGCGTTGAGAAGCTCTATTTGTTTACGCGCTTTGCCCTCGCCCATGCTGGCCCGACCTCGCCAACTCACCTTCTCCTACCCTACGCATTGGTGATGGAAAAATTTCTACGTGTCTGGCGGCAGCAGGCGAAAGTTCGTGGCCAGTATGATTCGGCCATCTTCATCGGGGACAAGGTCCTTGCGTTGACAAGTGAGCTCATCTCTTGCTGTTTGCACCCCCGGCAACTAACAGTGGATTAACCCTCTTTCATTGCTAGACAGTGACGAGGATGCGCTTTGGCTGGCTGAAGTGCATTTCTCGAATAACAACCACACGCGAGCCCTTGCCCTCCTCTCTCGTCAAGACCTCATATCCCGAAGTACCGCCTGCCGCTACCTTGCTGCACACTGCTATATTAAGCAAAGCCAGTACGAGCAGGCTCTGTCGGTGCTCGGCGAGCAGAACCCAACCCACCTAATCCGGAGCAACAACAGCCGCCGCAAGCTCCAACATCTCAATGGGCAGAGTCGCATCACTCTCCGCAACGGCAGGTCCGCCGCATCGCGCATCGACCGCACGGAAGAACGAGATCGCGAGGATGCTGGAAACATTCGGTACGAGGCCGGGATGTGCTACCTTCGGGGGCTCTGCTTTGCAAAGCAGAATGCATTTGACCGAGCGCGCGACTGCTACAAGGACGCCGTGCGAATAGATGTGCAGTGCTTTGAGGCTTTTGACCAGCTAATGAAGAACTCGCTCATGTCGCCGGCAGAAGAGCTCGAGTTTCTCGAGTCGCTGGATTTCGAATCTGTTACAGGGGCCGATACGCCCATTTCACAAGAGGCGGCCGATTTTACGAAAATGCTGTACACCACTCGCTTATCGAAATACTCGTCCCCGGCGGTTCTCGCCGATGCGACCGAAACGCTGTCTACCCACTACAAATTGGCAGAAAACCCAGACATACTTCTTTCCCGGGCCGAAGCTTTATATACGCAGTGTCGATTCGCGGAAGCGCTAGAGCTGACCTGCTCGATTCTTTCTACATCGCGATCCTCTTTATCATCACAGACAAACTCCGCAGGCCAGAGCCATGTCGGGCACTCTCCCGCCGTATATCCTTTACATTTGGCCTGTTTATACGAAACGGGGGCTACGAATGCTTTATTCCTTCTTTCACATACGCTTGCCGACCACTCTCCTGAAGAATCATACACCTACCTAGCTATTGGGGTATACTACCTGTCGGTGTCGAAGATCGCCGAGGCACGGCGGTACTTTTCTAAAGCGTCGTTGTTGGATCCACATTCTGCGCCAGCATGGATCGGGTTCGCGCACACATTCGCAGCAGAAGGGGAGCATGACCAGGCGATCGCTGCGTACAGTACGGCAGCGCGATTGTTCCAAGGCAGCCACCTGCCTCAGCTATTCCTTGGGATGCAGCACCTAGCGTTGAATAATATGTCTCTCGCCCAAGAATACCTGTGTGCGGCTTATGCGATGTCCACGGGAACGGCCGCCGGCACAGTTCCTTCTATACCCTCAATGCCATCCTCTGAATTGTCTCCTTTGGGCGGAGACCCCCTGGTTCTGAACGAGCTCGGTGTCGTACTCTACCACCAGAACCATCTTGAAGGGGCGATCGATCTTTTTCGCCAATCACTTGTCCTCGCGACATCCCTTCAATGTGAGGCGGGCGCGTGGGTTGCGACGCGATCGAATCTTGGGCACGCTCTGCGCCGTCTAGGTAGGTATCCCGAGGCACTGGATGAGTTTGACGAGTGTCTGCGGATTGGCTCGGGCGGTGCAAGCCTAGGGTACAGCCCGTTCCTCGGTGGAGGGAACGCATCTGGGGTAGCGTCGTCTGGTGTGAGTGGTTACGAGGAACGTGGGCTGGTTGGCTCGCTCTATACTGCACGCGGGCTCATCCTTCTAGAGTTAAATCGTACCCTCGAGGCAGTCACGGCCCTACACGAGGCAGTGCGCGTCTTGGGGGCTAGCGGGGGCGGTGATGCTGCGGGTGGGGCGGGCGTTGCTGGGACCCTCCTGTCACGGGCATTGGAGATCTGGGCGTTGGAGACTCACAAGACGGAAGCTGTGATGTCAGAGGATGGCAATCGAGGCCCTGTGCCCGGTAGTTCAACGCGATCATCGCGCGACAAAGGCAAAGGCAGAGGCGCCCGACGACAAATAGCCGCAGATGACTCCTACACAGAGGAGTGGACGGACGAAGTGGCACAGGGTGGGGTCCAACCTGGGCTCAATGGATTTCCAGGCTCGACCCATACAGTAGACGAAACGATAGAGATGGAGTTGGACCAGGACGCAGAGCGACTTCTCCGCGATTCTGTGGACCGTGTTCGCGGGGGGCAACGTGGGCGCCACCAACCGCTACTGGCCAGCAGTCCGGAGCTAGATGTACATCCTCAGAGTCGGGGAGCGAGGACAGTTCGTCCAAACCAGGCACGACCATGAGGGGTTATTTTTATTATTAGTCTGGTAGTTGGTCTCGGCATGGATCTGTACACTACTACACTTGGGCGTTGCGAGCGGCGTTTTGTGGTGGCATGATTTGGAGCATTGATGGCATGGCGTAAACACAAATAGTGACTAGACGACGATGAATCAATCACAGTGGTTTGGCTTATTTGAAGGATTTCCCTCCAGCCTGAAATTGTGGGCTCGGGATTTGACAGTAGGCTATTCTCGTCTCGACCAGAGCAGACTATAGAGGATACACAGGATTACACTGCGACAGTCCTTCCTTAGTATTGAAATTTCAACCCTGGCAGCCCTGGTTGAAACAAGACTTACGCTATTAATCTTCTTCTCGCCTCCCCCATGTCAGCCGGAAACAGGGTGCTGACTGCTGACGCGCCACGGCCGGGGTTCCTTTCTGCTTCGACCAACCTCGACGGGCGCAGTCCGCCCAGTCTCCACCCTTCCAGGACCCTTTTTCTCCCTTTCTCCACTGCCGCCGAGAATATCCGAGTTGCCTGCTGATTCGCCTCCTACGATTGGCCATTCAACCGACGATCCGTTGAGCCGCGCGACAGAGTCGTCAGCATTTCTTGCCTCCAACTGCGACGCCAACAGCTGTTCCAGCAGGGCGTGTGCGCCAGTTCCAAAGCTGCAGCGATTGTTGCGTCATTGGACACGGCTGTCAGTATCCTTTCTAATTTGTCCGTTGCGAGAGGAAACGGACCCACGAACTGCGACACGGCCGAGAAAACTCCCCCAAGGAACGCCCTGTCAACGCTCAACATGGGCGGTTTTGGCCCCTGATCGTCACGATGGTCATAAGCCAGTTGCCAGCGTTTTGGCTTGCCGGGGAACAGGAAAAGGGGACCAAGTGTGGACTGTGGAGGAAATAGTAGCCAAGGTCGACTTTTCTGCCCGTTCAAAATGGGACCTGACTCCTTGTGCTCTCCCAGTTGACTTTCCCATTTTCACTTTCATTGTTTCATCGACCTCTCATGAATCATGGTCGCGTGTCGCTCTTGCAATAGCGTGCTGAGCGCCCTCTGCTTCCTCTCCTTCTTGAGCTTCGGCGCCGGCGTCGTGCTCTGGTACGCCGTCAACTCCGACAGAAACTCCCTCCACCCAATCCTCACCCAAGTAATCCCAGCCGGGCACTGTGCCTGTCAAACCGCGGCGGTATTCGAATGCAGCACATGTTTAAGCTGTTCGCACCAGGATGCCCTGCCACTCTCGCCAGCCGAAACCTGGGAATTCGAGTCCCAGCGGGACGGCCAGAACGCAGGGCTCAGCCGTAGCCAATGCAATGCCGCGTTCCCTGGCTTGTTCGAGGACGTCACTCGTGCTAGCACGTACTGGCGCACGCAAGGGGGGTTGTCATCCGCCGAGCTGGATGCGATCCCTCTCAACGAGGGAATGGGTCGGGCAAGGATCACTCGAGGGGAGTTATATGTTGTTGCCGTCCGGGCGCACGGAGAGGACCACCGGAGGAAAATAGTGGCCGCGCTGAGCGCGATGCACCGGGCGCTGGTAGCGGATCCCGACCGCACGACGAGACCCGAGTTCGAGTTCGTCTTTTCAGTCGAGGACAAACTATCGGATGTTGCGACTGCAGAGCAGCCCGTTTGGACGCTGGCTCGGACAGCAGAGGAGGAGGCTGCGTGGTTGATGCCGGATTTTGGATACTGGGCGTGGGACCACCTGCGTACTGAGATCGGCCCGTATGACGAGGTTGTTGAACAGGCTGCTGGATACGATCTGCCCTGGGAGGAGAAACAACAGCGGCTGGTGTGGCGGGGGAAACCGAGTTTCGCGCCCAAGCTGCGCTATGCCTTGATCGATGCGACGCGCGATCGACCGTGGGCAGATGTGCAGCCGGTGGACTGGAACACGAAGGCAAATGTCTTGCGGATGGAGGATCACTGCAAGTATATGTTCATCGCGCATGTAGAGGGTATGCTCTCCCCCTTTCATTCTCCTTCCTTTTTTTTTTTTTTTTTTTTTTTTTTACCTTGCCAGATCCAAGCTAATTTCAGCAGGACGCTCGTATTCGGCGTCACTCAAATACCGTCAAGCGTGCCGGTCGGTCATTGTCGCACACCAACTGCAGTACATCCAACACCACCACTACCTGCTCATTCCGTCAGGTCCACAGCAGAATTACGTCGAGGTGTCACGCAACTTCAGCGACCTGGCCGAGCAGCTTGAGCCATTGCTCGCCAATCCCACCGAGGCAGAGCGCATTGCAGACAACAGCGTGCACACGTTTCGCGAGCGATACCTGACGCTGGCGGCCGAAGCGTGCTACTGGCGGTCGCTGTGGGACGGATACGGGGGAGTTTTTAACAGGAGCATAGAGCCAGCGTCAGAGCCAGTGTCAGGGTCAGGGAACGGGCGAGGGCGAGGGCGAGGGCTTCGTTATGAATCGTTTATTTTGCACGGAAGCGAGCAGATGCTTGAACTTGATAGACTACACTCATAGATAGACTTGGACATAAGCATGATGATAAACAAAACACCCCTTGATTTGTGCTCGTGCGGCCGTGTCCTTTTTCCCTTCGACAAGAGCTCCAACCTCTCAACCGAGCAACTATTGACACATCCCCAGTCACTCTCAGCCAGCCAGCTCGCCCTCAGCGCAGATTCTGCAGCCCCGACTCCACGATGGCCATCGTCACTCGTCGCTCGGGTCGCGCTCATCTCGCCAAGGACGCGGATGAACCCATGATCTGTGCGACGATCCCCTTGGCCATCCAATCGACAGCCGGCGCTATAATGTCGTGAAGAACCATCGGCACAGTGCAAGGGAGGCAGGGCGAATCAGCAGCATGGCATTCGCGAGCGCTTGCAGGAGTTTGCGCGAGGAGTCAATGTTCGATGCCCCTGCTAGGTTTTAAAACCTGTCTTGCTCTGAATGTTGGAAACGAAGCTTTCCCCCCCCCCCAGCTTGAACCAGATTTCTCCTTCCTTGAGTCTGATCTCACCCATCCGCAACCTCTATACGGAGTACTGTTTCCTGTTTCCTGAATTGAACCAACCAAAATGCCCTCCCCAATCCCCCAACCCAAAGGCCTCCCCATCATCGGCAACCTCTTCGCCCTCGACTCCAAAAACCCCTGGGGCTCCTTCAACAAGCTCGCAGCCGCCCAAGGCCGCCGCCCGCTCTTCCAAATCAATATTCTCGGCCACACCATCGTCTTCGTAACCTCCGCAGCCCTTCTCGAAGAAATCTGCGACGAGACGCGCTTCCGAAAATGCGTGACGGGCCCGATCGTCGAAATCCGCGCCGCGGCCCACGACTCCCTCTTCACAGCGTACCACTCCGAGCATGAAATCTGGGGCATTGCGCACCGGATCATGGCGCCGCTGGTGACGCCCGCTGCGATCGAGGCGGTCTTTGGGGATATTCGTGCGACGACGGCGGATTTGATTGCCAAATGGACTTCCTCAGGGCAAAAAGTGAACGTCACGAATGATTTGGACCGGAATAATCACGAGGCGAACATGCTTGCGTTTTTCCACCAGAGGGTGTCGATCATGAATGCTTCCATTGAGCCGAGTGTTATCGCTGCGAATCAGAATGCGACGACGGAGGCGATGAGGAGGGGCAATCGGCCAAAGTTCCTGACCTGGATTCTGGGACACCAGAAGCGGTACGATACCGATATCAAGATCATGCGGGACTACGGAGCGGAGATTGTGCGCAAGAGGAGAGAAGCAGAGACCGAGACCGAGACCGAGACACCCAAGGATATGCTCCATGCGCTGCTCCACGGAGTCGATTCCGAGACTGGAAGGACCCTATCAGATAGCCAGGTCTTAGATGAGATCATCAACATCTTCATCGGGAGCGCAACCGCGCCAAACCTGCTCTCCTTCGGACTCTACTATCTCGCCAACAACCCCGACGTCATCGTGAAAGCACGCGAGGAGCTCGACGCCGTCGTCGGCCGCGCCGGCCCCTTCGAACACGCCCATCTCAAGCAAATCCCCTACACAGAGGGAATCCTCCGCGAAACACTCCGTCTCAGCGCCCCCGCACCAGGGTTCAACATCGAACCAATCCCATCGGAGGGTAATAGCGAGCCCGTCCTCCTCGCCGGCGGCGAGTACGAAGTCCCGCGAACCCAACCGCTGATCGCGCTCCTGACAGCAGTAAACCGGGACCCGGAGGTCTTCGAAGACCCCGAGGCGTTCAAGCCCGAGCGCATGGTCGGGGAGAAGTACGATGCTCTGCCCTCGGGGGTAAAGAAGGCCTTTGGCAACGGCAAGCGCCAGTGTTTCGGGACGCGGTATGCGTGGGAGTGGAGTCTTCTGGTTCTTGCCAGTATTATCAAGGATGTGGACTTTGAGCTCGCGGATAAGAGTTACAAGGTTTCGAACGAGGGGGTTAATTATAATGGGGCATTTAGTACAAGGCCGCTGGGGTTCTACCTTTCGGTTGCTCCGAGGGCCACTAAATAAGTAATCTAACCTACCTTATCTTACTTCTTGGATGGGTCTTGTTGAGTTGTGAAGTTGAGTAATGAACCGGATGCAAACTGCAATGTCAGATATTTAGGACGGCGATAATGTAATGTATGGATAGGACAGAATATAATGCAGTGCAGTGCAATGCAATGCGATGCGATGCAAGCAACGGAAAAAAAAAAAAAAAAAAAAGGGTTTCTAACAATGGTTATGGGTATCACAAACCACTCCTCCAAACGGGGCCCGGGGGTATGTAACTATGTATAGACAGATAGATAGCCTCTGCATCAACCAAATCAAACCAACCCGTAAAGAAGGAAATATTGTAGGCACGTAGTCTTGGTATAAAAAGTCTGACTGGGCTAAACAGTAGGCCACTCATCAGCCCATTGCAGCACATTCCACCCAAACTGATACTGCTCCCTCGCCAGGCCAATCGTCCGATCCGCATAGTGGTAATACAGCACAAACCCGCGCGTACTATCCTCAAACACCCCCTGCCCACCAGGGCCATACACATTACCATGCGAGGCAAGGAGCGTCGTGCCCCCGTTGTCCGTCAGACACGAGCGGCCCTCACGGTCGACCTTCACCCAACCACTAGTTAGCACAAATACTCCCACACATAAGAAAGAAAAGAAAGAAAGAAAGAAAGAAAGGAAGGAAGGAAGGGGACATACAAAACCGCCAGTCCCCTCACGACTCCGACAAACATTAATGCGATACTCGTTGCCCACGGGCGGAAGATTCGTATCATAGCTACCGGCCCGTCCACTCGAAAACGTCAAATAATACCAGCCGCGCCTATAAAACACAAAGCCCGCCTCAATCGCATGCGGCGCCGTGCTATTATATGCGATATTCCGCGCACTCGCGCCTGGTGCAAGCGCCAGGGGCCCAGCGAGCTCAACCTGGTGAATGCCGTTCCAGTAGCTGCCGAAGGTTAGGATGGGGGCCCCGTTGACGGAGACCCAGTTTGCGTCGATGGCGTTGTAGGGCCCGTTGGGGTCTGAGCGGAAGAGGCCGCCGTGGTCGGTCCAGGAGCCTGGTTGGAGGTTGGGGGATGTGGCGATGGCGATGACGCTGTCGCGGGAACCGAGGGTTGAGATGGAGTAGTACATGTAGTAGAGGTTTGTGTTGGCTTGGTAGTGGATGTCGGGGGCCTAGAGTTGCATGGTGAGTTATTTAGTTGGTTAGAATGGGGACTGCATGTGAAATCACCAGGTTACTGAGTCTGAGTGGGTGGGTTAAGTTGGATGTTGCAGTGATTCAGGGTTGCGATTAGGGCTAACTTCCGCATACCCCATGCAGGAAGGAAGGTTTGGAGAAAGCAAGGCTGTGTGACATGACAAAGTAACAGGCAACAGAAAGAAGAAAGAAAAAAATAAAAATGAAAAGAGGACGTACCCATAAATTGTTGCTCCCAGGATGATCAACAATCGACCCGCCAGGTAGTGCGTCTCCCACGGCTTGCCACGGCCCTGTCAGCGAGTCCGCAGCATGGATGTGGATGCCGCCGCCGGTTGAGTAGCGGAAGTACCGCCCATCCGACACGCGCTGGTAGAATCCTGGGTCATGGCCCCAGCAGTCGCCGGTGCATGGGCCTGGCGCAGAGAACTGCGCGAGGGTTGGGCTTGCGAGCGCAAGGAGGGAGAGGACGAGCTTCATTGTCTTTGTCTTCACTCGGAGTGAGTTCATATGACTCGACTCAACATGTGATTTCCCAGTTATGTACGATACCGGGTGGACGGGCCCAGGGTTTATGAAGAGCGGATTGACGAACGAAATGAGAGAGAAGGGGGGTAATCTGACTGGAGGAATGAAGGCATGGGGAGGAATGAGAGGAAGGGCAGTCTTATACATGTACACAGTAAACCCCCCCCCCTCTCTCTCTCTCCTCCCCTGACCCCGAGGGGACTAGCAGATACCACGACCAGTCCCGTGTGCATGTCACGCAAGGGAGAGAAAAATAGTTGTATACCACAGCCCAACTAGCAAAGCTTCCAGAACTCGGCGACCGCAGTTATTTCTCTCGGCCAGCAAGGATGCAAGTGACGTGTCACACACACAGACACACACACTCTCTCTCATCCTGCACCGCAGCGAATGGCGCCATGCTTTCTTAGTTTCTCCGTGTAGAGTCTTGAAACCCTGGAGTAAACAACTCCACAATAGTTTCCGAGCCTCCGAGGACAGCAGGATCGGCGATATTATTGGCGATCAGCTGCGGCTGGAGCGAGTCCTTGTTCAAGAAATCAAAGGAGGAAAACAACGCAGGGATGCAGGTATTTCGCCGGTCTTGGGCTTCTGGCCAGGGGCCATTCCAGGTCCTCTCCTCTTCATTATTCATGTCATTCTGCAATTCATTCATCACTTTTATTATTGTTATTTCCTGCAGCCACTGATACTGATCAGTGATCGGACTTTGTTCGCCCGACGTCACACAACGCCCTGAGGCCTGCAGGCACCTCTTCCTCCTCCTCCTCCTCCTCCTCCTCCTCCCCAGGATTCAGGACTCAATAATAAATCCTGTCATACCGGGTCACGTTGGGTTCCAGTCTTCATAAGCCAACCAAGTCACCGACCAAGTCAGACGCCTTCCAGCCGCAGCTCTAGATTGGCGCCTCAATCAGGCACTAGGCCTCTCTGCTACCTGCTCATGCCCGGGCGACAGGCATCTGGGACAAAGGATCCGCCGTAGCTGGAACCACGTTGCTTTGTTTCCCGTCTCGTCTGTCTTGTCAGTCTTTGTCATATCAGTCTTTGTCTCTATGGTCGGGCTTGACCGGTCGGATTTGGCACAAAGCCCTAAGGTTGCTAAAGTTACTTACGTTGCTAAAGTTAGGCTGGCCAGGTCATGCATACTCCTTGACTCCTTGTCACCATATGTCAGTCAGTCAGAAAGAAAAAAGAAAAAAAAAAAAAAAAAAGAAAAAGAAAGAAAACGAGGCAGCTGATCGGATCGAGGGCCGTGCTTGATTCAAGATTGAAGCCGATGCAGCGGCGGGGTACAGAAAGTAAATCTCCGAGCAATCGAGAATCAGATTTTCTAACTGTGACTCTGTTTTCCTTCAATACCCGGTTGCTCGGCAGATACTTTTATCACGAAAATCCAGCAATAATGAGCACATCATCCATCCCCCTTCATCCACTCTCCCCCTCGGCAGTCAGCCGAGACTACACCCGGGCAGACACGGGAAAAAAACCCTCCGCGGCTGCATGAGCAGTCGATACTTCGTTCGTCTACTGACTACGACCCTGGTCTGGTCCCAACATGCTTCTTCCAGTAATAATCATGTGCCGTGCGCACTGTCCCGCGGCAATCGTGTGGTGGCGAGAGGCTTAAATCCTGGGCACGCCTCTCCAGCTCTTGTTATTTGTTTATTTCAACTCACCGCATCAAAGTCCAGGACTCATGACCCTGGCGTTGCTTGTGGCGGCGGCTCGGCGTCCCCACACTCTGCCGATGCATCGTGAGGTCATGGGCTGTGGAGAGACGGATGATGAGCGAGTCGCGAGTGAGATTGGGTCATCAGGGGCCTATTAGAGGGAGTTGGATTGGAGATGCTCGCTCTGGTAGCTGGAATGAGTAAAAAGAAATCTTTACCGTTGTATCTATCTATCGATCTATCTAGCAGTCTAGAATTAGATACTTACTGGGAGTACTGGGAGCACGAAGTTCTGTATACATACCGCTACTACTTCCAAGATTCTACCGAAGAAACTCCGAGTACGTACTCTTCATATTATTAGCAATTAACTAGTCTTATTACCACCCTATTCCAGCACTGAACTTTTGTCGACCCCATGTCAAGACAAGTCTAGTTCTTAGCGCGAGCAGCAGCATCACCACCAGCGTTGTCAACGGCAATACACTAACCACGATCAGCATCCTTCAACGCACCCAGACCGATGGAGACAGAAAACATACAGTAGTGGTGCCCTCGGGGCAACAAGCAACAATGTTCTTGCACACGGGCCCGTTGTTGGTGTGGTCAACGAGGGCTACCCCCACCTCACATACATCAGTCAGCCCCCCCCCCCCCCCCCGCCCCAACACATCCCCCGTCCAGTCCATAATAATAGGTGGAAGAAAACGTACCAAGAAGACCCAACTCATCAATCAAGCTAGACTTGGCACAGGAGCTGCCAGAGTTGCCGAGGAGGCCATTCACCAGACCATCGCTGAGCAGGCCGCTCAGGAGGCTGTCGTTGTTGGTCTCCTCGGCCGAGACGCAGCAGGAGAGGGAGCCGACATCGCACTGGGAGCCTTCACCCTGGGCGCGGAAGGCAGTAGAGGTCGAGAGCTTGCTGTTCTGCGCGGCGTCTTCGGGGCGGGCGACGGCCGTAGCGACGATAGCAAGCAGGGCAGTGATTGTGAAGCGCATTTTGCAGGTTGGTTAAGATAAGAATTGAGAACGAGACTGTTTGATTGATGATGGTGCTGATCCAGGTGCTTGAGCGGGTTTATATATACCTGAAGGACCGCATATAGAGTGCAACTTCTTCATAGATTGATGCTAACCTGATGTCACCATGCGACTCCGTGATGCTACATCTTGTTGTATTGTTGTTATAGGTCAAGCCACCCGACTGTGTACCATGGTTTCTGGACGCCCGCAAACAGCTTAAACTACTCGGGAACCATGGTTTGCCAGATGTACCTCGAGGTACGCCAGTTAGACGACCAAGTTAGACGGAGTAGTTGCGCTGTTTCTAAGCCGTCTAAGGTACAGCGGTGCTGTTATAATACAATATGGTACGCTCTACAAGGCTAGAAGATATCGATAGATCTATACATCAAGGTATATCTATGTCCTAGTATCACATGAGCAGAGGTGTCGAGAAGAACCCTTATACTCTGCCTTATCCCTACAGTAAAGAGAGGACGAGCCACAGGGGCATTCCATCCCCAAACAGCCGGAATAGGCGGAGTCGGAACTACCTGCCATGCATAGCCCACAGTCCTATGTCAGGAGCCAACAGGCGTCTTCTACCTCAATACTCCATAGACGCAATGAGTATCCTATTCACGCAGGTACCTACCGAAGTCTGTACCAACGCATAGTCTACTCTGAGCGGAATTGAATGAACATGGCCGTCCCGAATGTGGAGCTTCCCGTCACCCCTAACCATCAACTCTCCCATCATCAGAGATTTCAGCTACCTAAACCAGCACAAGGCACGTCCACTTGCACATCAAACATCACCGTCGTGTCGTCACTACGCAACATGAACAGATCCACGAGCATCCTATCCAGAACTCTCGAATTCCACGCAGCTACATACATATTCCGCAAGCACAACTCACACCAGTGAAAGAAGGCAATGCAACCATGACACTCCGAGTCTCCGAGAAATAGCTAATCCAGTTAACCACTTAACTCAGTCCAAGCATAGAATACTCCAGTGTCGATCTCTGCGGATCAAAAAAGAAGCAACTATGTGTTCCAGGTTCCAGGCCGCCGGCGTCACATTCCTCAGCTGCACCTCACGCATTGGGCATGTACGGTTGGAATTGGATTCCATTCAAGTGGGGAATATGTGTACCAGTTGTACAGCTCTAAATTTCTTCCGCCAAAGAAAAACTCAATTCGAATTTCGACGGGTTCGGGTTGGGGCCTGCCTGTCTGGAAATGCCTGTGGCTAGCTGGAGGACCGAGTAAAGATACACTCAGACTTCGATGCGAGATTTTCCTTCTACAAGGCAAGGAGAAGATAACCCTAGACTTTTTTACTAGAGATGCTGTGTAATGCTGTGTCGAGGACCCTTGAGGTCTGGACTAATAATAGCAGGCATACTTTACTACTCGTATTCTAGTAATAGGGCAGCAGTGCTATCCTTTGCATCGGGGCCGACAATCCCACTATCAGGGGAATCCCCTTGGTAAATTTATGCCCCAAAACAGACAAAAAAAAAAAAAAAAAAAAAAATTGGACTTTGTCAAAGCTTCACACACTATCCTGCACTTCAAATAGTCATAGACACTCTTCTGAACCTGAGTCGTCTCAAGATCTGGGGACCCCAGATTTCCACCTCCGTCCAGCGCGACGTCAGAACACGCTTCGATCGCGCAATCCCGGCATCGTATTGCGAGGTGAGAGCCTCACACACGTGGGCGAAGCATTGTGAGAGAAATCGCGATCTTCTGGTCGTCTCTTGCATCATCGGACAATACACTGTGTGCTAGGGAGGGGGTTGATCTCAGGGTGCTTGTTACGCTGCGGCAATTGCTCAGAGATAGATATATATATGCAGCCTGTGGGACAAGTCAATGAATTTCCGACTCTGAATGGTGCATTTGGTTGCGATGTGGTGAGTACGTGGGAGGGTTTTGCTCATCTACTCAACCCCAGATTGAAGCGTCTGTTAAGGGTTATCTGGAACGTAGGGTGGTGCTTTTTTCAGTACTACTAGCATACTTATAGCCTTTTTTTTTATTAATCCTTCTAGAGAGTGTCCTAGCAACTAGACTGGTCATAATGGTTGTTAGTGTGAAATGTAGCTATGTATATTGGATATATATATCTGGGCACGTACTCCAAGTGGGGGAGATCCTGACCCCTTTTCAATAAGATAGCTTTCTACGAAGATTATGTATTATATAACTAATAAGAAAATTTATGAAAATTTATGAAAATAGGGTGCAATCAGACAAGTCAACAGTTCGGTTTTTGTTATTTTGGGAGGGTTCGGTGCCTAGTGGAGGCGACGACTCTGTTTGAAGCCCTATTACGCCTTTGCCTGGTAGTTCATCTAAGCATACAATAGGATCGAATGATCTGTCAACAATTCAAAGGAACGAATAGTTATCGCCTGGAAGATTGCTTACAGTAGTCGCTGCTTGCCCAGCCCCAGTTACCTGGCAATCTCGATCTCGTATTCGGATTTTGCCCTCGAAGACAAGGTGGCCAGATGCAAGGCATCAAGATTCTCTACTGGTTAAATACTTCATTTTCTCAGGACGAATCACCTCTCTCTCTTTCGTGTTTTCCACCTAATAATAACCAGAATGGACACAGGCCTTCTTTATCTGCCAACTGAGCTTCTTCTAGCTATCTTCCGCTTACTCCCATCTCTCACCAAACACACTTTCTCCCTATCATGCCGTCGGTTAAACCTCATCTTCGCATCCCTCTGCCCCGAGCTATCAATAGACGGCCAATATGCCCTCCGCGCAAAACTCGCCCGTGACGGAGTTCCCTTCCGCCACTACGCCTACTGCAGTGGCTGTCACACCGTCCACATGCTCAAGTTCTTCCCAGCCGATCAACTAAACCAGCCCGCAACGATTCGCAGATGCTCCGCCTCCCAAAAGCACCTATGGATCGAACCCGGGAGACGCTACAGCTTCCAAGACGCCTGCAAACAAAATTTCTGGCCCAAGGCATTCTCCGACACCCTACCAGAACCAGAGTCAAGTGCGATCCTCCGCCTCTACTCGAGCGGCACGGTTTGGAGCTCTCCTAGCAACAACCAACACACCATATGGACTGGCATAACAGGGGAATACGCCATCTGCACATCGTATTTGCTCCTCACACTTCCAGCCTCAAAACCCATCCCAAGGACGGAGGTCGCACAGATCTTACATGGATTTGACATCCCCACATGTCCACACACCCGACTGGGCGACGCAGTCATCACAGCTAGCTACCAAGAATCGCGCCACAGTGTACCCCCAACCAGTCGGGAGCGGAAGGCCTGGGTTGGACCGATGCAAACCGGCAACGCCGACACGTGGTGCAAATCCCCCGGATGCAGGACGGTTTTCCGGTGGGAGTGTCGGCCGGACTTGCGGAGGGGCGATGGGTGGAAGACTCTGCTTATTCATGTTCGGAGACATCTAGGGAAGCTGTTCAGTCCGTGTGATCCGCGGTGGATGGCGCAGCTTGTCACGGTGGTGGATGAGTCTCGACTTGAGGAGTACTGGAGGGACTGTCATGGATGGAGAGCCGTGAATATGGAAATCGAAGAGCAGAGGTACGAGCGGGAACTTCAGAGTCCAGATGGGACGCTGGGGGAGGCAGAAATGGTGGAATTCAAACAGATGCGGAGGGAGAACGATTTCCGTCGTCATCCGCATCGCAGCGAGAGACATCTAGGACCACCCAGCCCTGATCCTGATCTATACAGCCCACTCCATGCCCCGGAGGCGATCCTCCACCTGATCGAGGACCACAGCAAGTTCAACGACCTGTTCAACGATATCCGGGCCTTGACGCCGTATCAGCGGAAGATTGAGAACTTCTTCTGGGGCGCAGGGGACTGTCTCTCAATGCCCGGTGGGCTGTTTGGGCTGCTACGGGCCTTGAAAGTGCCGTTCGTCGTCCCACCGAGACGGTTTCTCGTCGATCAACTCTATCATCTCCCTCGCTCGGTCAGGAGACGTATCCTGGACTACGGAGATCGAAGAGGATAGAGAAAGAAAGGTCCGCCGTTCTGATATCTGCACTATCATTTAGTGTGTATCATACCAATCGACCCGTCCGCATGAACACATTCGACGGCCGATCCCGATCCCGAAACTCGTCATCAACCCAGTACTCAATCTCGCCGCCCTCCTGCCGAAACCCCAGCTGGCTATACACATGCCTCCCCATCCTCGACGCCTCCAGAACCGCCTCCAGCCCTCCACGCCTCTCAGCCTCCTCAAGCCCCCACTGCACTAGCCTGGTCGCAATCCCCCGCCGCTGAAACCCCGGATCGACAACACACAAATCCAACACCAGAACCGCCGGGTCCGAACTCGACGCAATCTCCCTGACAACCTCCCCCCGCCGCCGATGCAGCGAGCGCTCCACCTGACACAGATATCTCTGCTCAGCCAAATCCCCCGGATAAAGCGCCTCCAAATCCATAACCTCGCCCAGGTCAGCTGGTGGTGCCTCCCCGAACCCATCCACCATGGAAGCCTGAACCCAGATCGCGACGCCCGCGATGACTTCCTCACCCGCGGCATTCTCCACAGTTGCCTTGAGGAAAACCGTATTCGGGTTCCCGTGTCGGTCGGTTGCAGTAGTCGCCGATGACCACCGGTCGGCTAGACGGGCTCTTGCACGGTCTCTGCCGTCGGGGGTATCCCAGCCGGGGTTCATGGCGATCCATGCTCCGTCTTTGGCTTGGGCGCCGAAGGCTGATGCTGTGATGTCGAAGAAGCGGGAGAGCTCCGAGGGGTTTGTTATGGGTGCGACCCGAGCGGTAGACCTGGTTGGCTGGTTTGGAGATGCCATATTGATTGTTTATTAATTTAGCTGGATGAGGTTGGTTGGTGATGGGCAAGATGGAAAGACTGACGTGTCCTGTTGTATTTACTGCACTGAAGTCGTGGAAAGCGGGTCGGGATTCCCCACGGTTTTTACGTACAATAATATGTCTTTATTAATCAACTTCTAGAACTGGTTTTTTTTTTTTTTTTTTTTTTTTTTTTTGGAGTGTAGTTAGGATGACCTTCTGCAGAGCAGAGAGAAATCCCCTGGAGGCCCATGAGTACGTTGTAGAGGTTTAAGCCCTGCAAGCGTTGAACAGACAACAGAACGGGGTTGGTGCAAGCTGCAGGAGTTTCAAGACCAAAATTGAATTGATCTAACTAACTAGTTAATAATAAGTACGGAGTAGTTTTCCGTTGAAAATGCTCAGGGGGGCGGGAATTCTAGCCCCTGTCGAACGAACATGGCACAGGTCAGATACTTACCAGCAGAAGCAAATCTTCCCAGGGCCAAGCACATACAAGCACATATTACTGCATCATTAATCTTGCTGCAACAATACTGAATAGGTAAGCACGGCTTTGCGTCTGTGCGACCAAGCCAACATGCATCCAGTCTCCTAAAATCTCACCCTCCATTCGCACCCTCCATCCACCCACGTCGCTCGCTCGCTTTTCTCATCAGTATGTCTACCAGTGTCTAATTTTCGAGCAGAGAATCCTCCAAATCCACCTACATAGATGGGGAGGAACTCGTCCCTAGCAGCGACAGGTGGGGTGCTGAGGCGATGGCACAGTATGCTACGTTTAACCAGGCAGCCGGTCGCGTCCTGGCATCGCGAGAGGGTCCAAGAGGAATTGAAGGAGCGTCGAATGGCCGCGACATGGGGCCACAGGCTGAGCGAGACCTCAGATGTGCTTTTTTCGCTGAGTCGAGCTCGCCATGATGGGTTTCCTATCCGATCGCTTCCATGCATGTTTGCCCCGTACTATGTCCTCGCACATGGCTACATGCTTGCAAAATACACATCGCGCTGGGGCTTCTATAGGGTCGCTGCGTATCTCTCTGGCGCTCCTCGCTATGATCTCGTGCGGGAAGTGGTCAATCCGAGTAAACCCGCAAAACTCGATGAAGTCGCATCGCGCCACCAGATTGACCCGGTCAGTTTCAAGAGAGTCAGTCGCCGACTGCTCCGAGTATGGCCACTTCTTCCCTAGAGAGCCTGGTACTTCAGTTCGCTGCCACTCCGTCCTCCTCCGTACCTGTCTGATTGCGCTGACGCTTCGGTAGTACAGCGGAGCGTGGAATGTCAATACGAGATGTCAGGAGAGAGGACTGTTGATCTTTGTATCCAGAAAATACTGGCTCATACATATTGCGTGAAAAGCTCGGCCACGTCATCCTGGCTATTCTGTTTCGCCTTATCCAAGGGAGTTTCGCCTTTACAGTTTGTGGAATCGGAATGAGCCCCAGATCTCAATAAGAGCTTCACCACGTTTCTCCTGCCCCTCATTGCTGCCAAGTGTAACACAGTGTTTCCATCGTTGTTGGTCAGCTCCAGGTCAGCATTCCTCGAAATAAGGAGACCGGCCATTCCTTCACAACCCCTTAAGGCTGCTCGATGTAACGGAGTGTCGCCATAGCGGTTTTGGGGATCCGGTTGAACGCCGTGATCGAGCAACAGATGCACCAACGATTCATCATCCTGCCAAATGGCCTGGTGCAGTGGGGTCTCGTTAGATGACGAGCTCTTACAGTCTGGATTGATCCCATTTTCCAGCAGCAACTGCACGACATCCTTGTTTCCAGCCTCAATGGCAGAATGAAGGGGGGTAAATCCATCTTGGTCTCGCGGCTGGAGATCAACCCCACTCGCTAAAAGTAGACCAGTCACTTTCAGCGAACCGTGCCGCGCTGCTTCATGCAACGGAGTCTTATCATACAGACGCTTTGATTGCGGATTGGCACCCCTCTGCAGCAAGAGCAAAGCGATACGTTCACTGTCGTGCCGGGACGCCAGGTGTAGAGGGGTACACCCAACATCGTCCTTCGGATCAGGATGAGCACCCTGGTCGAGCAGGTACATAGCCACCGCCTCCCTGCTGTTCTCTGCTGCCAAGTGCAGGGGAGTTTTCCTCCGTGAATCTCTCAATTCCAGATCAACGCCCCAATCAACGAGGACCCTGACAACCGCTGTGTGGCCGTTCGTTGCCGCATTGGAAATCGGGAATCGCCCATCGTTGTCCCGGGTGCAGGCATCTGCTCCGTATCTGAGAAGCAGTTCCACGATTGCCTCATGCCCATAGGTGGACGCAATATTCATATATGCCCCGTCAAAGTGCGTGATTACCTCCATGTCCAGTATCCTTTGGACTGTTGTAATGGTCCCGCATTCCACTGCCCATCTCAACGCAGAGCAGCGGTCATGCTGGGCATTGTACCAGTAGAGATACCGATTGAGAAGGAGGTAGAAGAAACGACTTGTTCGGACAAGGGCGTTCACGTCAGCCTGGGATTCTAGAAACTTGCCAATGAGCTCCAAGACTTCGTTGGGAAGGGCGAGTAGAGGCATTTTTCTGATGATTGTTGACTACAGGTGGGAGGGGGGGAAGACAGTGCGAGAAAAGAGGAGAGAACCATGTTAATATCCTACAGAGATATATGACTCTCCAAGGCAGGTTGTGCTACAGACTTGCAACACTGCATGCTTGATCCTCGTATCTCTTGCTCTGCATTGGCCATATCCATGCACCTTTGATGACCTGGCATGATGACCTATCTAATGAATCATTGATGAGATTCACATAATCTCCTTTACCCTACCCCGCTCCCAAAAGCAAACAGTAGGGAGTGCTATTGCGTGAGAGGCAACCAATGAGCCACAGAGCCAGCAGGGGTTGAGATAGGTAGGTAGGTAGGCAGGGATGCGTGGACTAGAAGGGAGACTGACCGACCCTAGCATTTCAGCCTGACCGAAGTACTGTAGGGATCATGCTTGGCGAATATATAACGCGAGTCGAACCTCGAAAGAGTTTCTCAGAGAGCACCCAGTTTCCTTTCCAATAAAGTTAATCCTCCAAAACTTCATTATATTCGCCGCCTATCCCATTTTTTTTTTTTTTCTTTTTTTTTTTTTTTTGAAATGCAGCCAGATGGTTTTGCAGGGCCGCCTGCCAATGGCTTTCATCCTGTGAACGTGACGAATGTCTTGCGTACGCCCACAGTTATAGGACTGTATGGTATCTCTGGCGCGGGAAAGACGTTCCTGTTGAATCAGTTGAAGCGAGAACTCGGACAGGAGCTCTTCGAGTACTACGAAGGCTCCGATGTGATCCAATCCTTGACGCCCGGGGGCCTTGATGCGTTCCATAATCTGGGGGAAGTGGCGAAGACACGCATCCGCCAGCGCGCCATTGACAGCATTAAATCCGAATGTGCTGAAAGTGGGAAAGCTGGTATCGTTACTGGGCATTTCATGTTCTGGTCCGAAAAGGCAGAAGAAACCCGCCGCGGGATAAGAGTATATACCACAAACGACTTGGACACATACACCCATGTGTTGTACATCAACACGCCGGCCGAAGTAATATCCCAGCGATGCCTGAAAGACAGCAAGAAGCACCGCCGGAGTGTATCAATGCAGCATTTAGACCACTGGCAAAAGGTCGAAATCGAGGAACTCCGTGAACTTTGTCGTCATCACAACATCCTGTTCTCGACAGTTTATCCGATCTTGATAGACAAACTATCCCAACTGATACGCGACTTCCAGCATCATAGTGAGGATCATAACCTGTCGATTGCCGAGCGGTATCTGGATGAGGCCATCTCGGCCGAGTACGACAAGTTGGAGACTGTTCTTTTTATCGACGCTGATAAAACCCTAACTGCAAAGGATACTGGTATGCTCTTCTGGGACAAGCTCACGCAGTCGGAAGGTAAAGGCAACCCATTGAGAGCGTTGTTCGGAAGTCAATTGGGTTACTCATATACGGCGTTTCGCCAGGCTATGCTGCTTTACGAGGAGATAACTAACGACTCGGAGTTCGAAGCTGTTTGCGAAGACGTGGCCTTGCAGACCGCCGTTTATCCCGAATTTGTTACACTTTTGCGCCTGGTGGGAAGACACAACCATATTTGTCCTGTTATCGTGACCTGCGGCCTGCGTCGTATCTGGGAAAAGATTATCATCAAAGAAGGTCTTTCTACAACGGTGAAGATCTTGGGTGGCGGACGGATTACGGATAAATTTGTGGTCACTCCTTCAGTGAAAAGAGCCATGGTCACTCGTGCGCAACGCATTCATCATGCATATGTTTGGGCGTTTGGAGACAGTCCATTGGACTTGCCGATGATGGCCGCGGCTGATGAGGCCATCGTCGTCGTTGGTGAGACGCAATCCCGGAGCAGGAGCATGGACCGCGAGTTATTGGCCGCTATTGATCAGGACGGACTGCGAGCGCACCAGGCTCTGCTACCAAGCAATTGCCCACTGCGATTGGATACTGCCAGGCTTCCAGTGGTCGATCTCACCGGAGACGGTCTCGTCAAACTGGTCCTTCAACATCGCAATCCACCTGGTGGTCTGCAAATCGCTGACGCTACAAACAGTAACGCGACTAGGTTGCTCATGACCCCGATGCGTGATGCGGCTATCAGTGGACCACACCTAAGAGAGGCACATTTTGAGGCTGGGGCTTTTCTGGCGAGGCAATATGTGTCCGAGGTCATCGGCCTTGAAGAATTGACGATGCGCCATGTCCAGGCCTACAACACCACTGGTCATCGGCTCCTGGGGGAGAAGAAAACCTTGATTGTGGCGCTGATGCGCGGAGGGGAGCCTATGGCTCTAGGGGTCAACAAGGTCTTCAAAGAAGCTATGTTTCTCCATGCGTCTCAGCCGGATGATATGAAGCGGCACCACCTTGAGGGCATTGTCACTGTAATCCTCGTGGACTCAGTGATTAACAATGGCGACACCATAGTGAGGTTCGTGCAGTCTATCCAAAGCCTTCACGCAGCGGTCCGCATTGTGGTCGTTGCTGGTGTTGTTCAGGACCAGGCAGTTTCAGGCTGCAGCCCGATCCGGGCCCTTGCACGCTCTTCCCAACTGACTATTGTTGCCCTTCGCGTCTCTAAAAATAAGTACACCGGCAGCGGTAATACTGACACTGGTAACCGTCTTTTCAACACACCTCATTTGCCCTAACCAGGGTGGTGGAAGTAGCTGGGTAGAGTAAGAACTTTTCGGGAAAATAATACCTATGGGTAGCGAGCTACCAAAATAAAAAAATATTAAAGCCATTATGATCTGTGCACCGCCTTCGTACAAGACGGAAGACCAGACGCGATCATCGAGGTGAAGAGCGCGATAAAACCATTAGAAACGACCCTGCTGGCAGATGGTAGACAGTGGCTTGCTGAGACGGAAGGTCCAAGTCTAAAGTAGCTGATATCGAGACGGTGCGGCTACGGCGCTGGCTGTTTTCGACCCCTGGTGCGGTTCCCGAGCTGTATATCTCATCACGGCTCTTTCCGAGGGGGTTTGCCTGGGTGGATAGATTCAGAAGGAGATCGATGCGGCTGAGAAGATTTTGCATGTTCCTGAGACGCTTCTAGGGTAGCAAGTCGTGGATATACTGCGGGAAGCTGCTGTGGATACAAGAGCGGCTGTGATTGATGAAGGTATTATTCCTCTTGTTGAAGTTCATGGGCTCCACATGGGACAGGAGGTGCAGTTATGGCCGAGTGATAGTCATGCAACAGTAGGTCGACTAGTTGGGTTGACTGCAAGAGAAATTACGATTGAAACGATCGAAGGAGATATATCAGTTTGGGTCATGCTCCGAGGTAGAGTTCCGTGTTGGCGCTGGCTTCTAATTCCTAGAATCCTCAATAGAGTTATATTGAAAAACGAGAGCACATATTGTATCTGAAGAGGGATTCAAAGGGATAGACAAGACACTTGTATAGATTTTACGCACCAGGAAATACATCATACGGCCGTATCTACAAAGCACTGGTCCATTGCAGTCTGTTTCATTGGTAAAAGAGTGGCTAGCATGAGCTTATCAATGATCACATCTCATAGGGTTAATATAGTTTAAACCCTTTGGCCTTGAGATTCGGAATACAAACCACAGCATCATTAAGTCAAAGAAACCGGCGACTACCTAAGCCGAAGCCACTTCCAAGCGGTGGAATCCACCGTCAGAAGCAACCTGCTCCTGCAACTTGGCCATGCGCTTCTGGTCGCCCAACGGGTCGGCCGAGTCCTGGTCGAGCGTCCAGGAGAGGTACTTGTTCGTGTAGTTGGGCACGAACTCCGCGTCCAGAATTCCCAGGCGCTTGCCGTAGTTGGTAACCTTGGTCCAGTCCCGCTGGACGTTCTTCAAATCCCGGCTAAAGTAGGCAAACGAGCGCTCGAAGATCTTCCGGTTCACGGGGGTGCCCATGATCGGCTTGATATCAATGTATTCCTCGTACGCCTTGGCCGGCTCCGCGAGGACGTACTCGGTCGCGCGCTTGACGGCGTTCATGAACTTGAATACCTTCTCGGGGTTTGACGCGAGGAAAGCGTCGTTGGCGATGTACAGGATCGAGCAGAAGCAGCAGCATCCGAGCTCAGCGAGCTGGTCGATACGGAGCATTTGGACGTCCGTGCGGGGGCGGTTCTGAGACGCGAGCCATTCGGCCAGCTCAACCATTTGGACGTTCTCGAGGCCGATACCGGCGTCAATGCTGCCGTTGATGATGGCCTTGGTGACGTTCATACCGCAGCGGACAGCGGTGTAGTCGTCAGCCGTCATGCCGTAGTATTTGGTGAGTTCGTCGATTTGAATCTATGCATATCTGTTTAGCACTAGCTTAGGGAATCCTGCATGCTGTAGCTAACATACCTTGCCGAACTCCCCGACATAGCCGATCTTCTTGCCCTTCAAGGAGCGGAAATCTTCAGTGATTCCGCTGTCCTTGAGGTATACAACTCCAGTGAAAGGCTCATCGAGCAGAGAGCCGATTGAGGTCACAGGGAAGTTGCGAGCTTTGGCCTGCAACTCATATTAGTTGGGAATAAACAGGATCCATGGGACGAGTCGTACAGCAAGAGTGTGAATCATGGCCTTGAAGCCCATGTCAACCTTGCCACTGCCAATAATCTCAGTGACATCGGAGGGGTCGTTAGGCTCGAGCAGAGCAACCTTGAGACCTTCCTGGTTGAAGAACCCCTTGCTCTGGGCCAAATACAGGGGGGCGTGGTACGGGGTCGCGTGCCTAACACGAGCGCTTAGCACTAATTCTCACCACAACGAACGCAAAGCAAAGCAAAAAGTTAAGTAGAACCACAAGGCCATCCGTACCAGTTGGTCAAGAAGGTGATCTTGTCAGTAGACATCTTGGCACAGATTTAGGTCAAGTGGTAGACTGGAAGCTGTCAGCATGAGAGGCGATGCTCTCTTTTCTTCAATGGAGAAGGGGAGCATCAATGCAACGCATGTCCTTTCGCTAGTATTATCTAGATCAAGTTTTGACAGTGTAATCTCAGAACGACCGGGGTTTGGCCCCCGGACGAACACCTGTCATGCGGATGCAGTGACTGTTGGATATTCTGTACGATACCTTGACCCGTCTGAACCCATAGCGAAAGACCGAGATTGAACGCTCCTGACTTCGTGGTAACATGATGGCCACCCTACCGGTATGGAAGAGCTGATGATAGTTTGAGCTAGAGATGAGGATGGAGAATTGGTGGATGAGAAGTGTGTAGGAAAGAGAGTCAACAAGAAGGAGGGGCAGCTGCCAGCAATAAGTAAATACCCCGCCGTCACGAGCCCCCCACCAGGGCCTCTGACCTCATACGCTTATCTTCACCGGAACTAAAGGAGCCATTATTGTTACGAAATCAGTTACGGCATCTCATTGGAATAATGGAGCCACCCAGAGACCCGCCGGACGACAGCGACCCGGTGATCGGTGGCTACACAGGGAGTTCCCGGTTTTCTTACCCAGTGACCAGTCATCGCAATTGATAATTTGGGGTTTCAGACAGGGATCTTAGAGAGGGGAATTCAAGAGAACCGTTTGAAAATGTACGATCAACGATTACTAGATGCATAGTACAGTTGAAGCGAAAATAATAGACAAATGTACTGATGGCCCAGAGAGGGACTGGAGCTCTAGGCTGGAAAGGCAATATCAACAGCTAGGAAAACCACAAGAAATGCTAACAGCTGAATGCACAGGCACCCCGGGGGTTAATATAGTTAATGCTGAACCTGGTCATTGGCCTCCATTTATAGATATCCGATCCAGAGGCGAAGATGGTCGGTCCGCTTTCTTCGCCCGCAGTGTGAGAGGGAAAAACCGGTCATCCTGATCATCCTCCTCGCTTGTTCTAGACCGACGAGTTAGCTAGAGCTCCCTCTCAAATAGATGCTTGCGGGAACTTACGGGAGTCGCCACGCAGCATGATCCTCTGCCAAAAGGCCTTCCTTGACTTCTTGGAGCGACGCAAAATCACCGGGCGTCATCATTCCGGAGCGATCCCGCGGCGATCCAGGAACGGACAACGGTCGCGATATCTTCTGCTCTGTCCCACCAATGATGTCGAAATAGTCCTCCGCGTTTTCAAAGGAGGAGGGATACGCTATACGGTGGTCAGTATGAGGAGAGTAACTCAGTTGTGGGGGTGATACCTCTTCGGAGAGCCAACTGTCGCGCCTTGACATATTCCAAACCCATGCGCTTCCAGTCCAAAAGGTCGCTGAGACGTTCCGTGCGGTTACGCTGGTTAATGCGTTGCCGTCGGCTCTTGAGAGTAAAGTTGTACATGAACTCAGTCAGCTGGTTGACTGAATCGTCTATGCCCTTCATCCGGCGGTCCACAATGTAAATGCCGTAGTCCGATGAATTCTCAATCAATTCCTCCATATAACACCCAAACCCGGAAAGATTGGTTGTAATGCTAGGGACGCCCATGACAGTACATTCCGCGGGAGTATATCCCCAGGGCTCATAGTAAGACGGGAAGACTCCAAGGTGAGTCCCACGAACGAAGTCATCGTAGTCTAAAGGTAGCACTGGGTTGGATGAGTTAAGGAATTC
The DNA here is from genome assembly GCA_027569075.1 of Aspergillus asperescens. Classification (NCBI taxonomy): domain Eukaryota; kingdom Fungi; phylum Ascomycota; class Eurotiomycetes; order Eurotiales; family Aspergillaceae; genus Aspergillus; species Aspergillus asperescens. Next base: position 157,773 of record JAPDEH010000035.1, on the reverse strand, counting down.
CGGGTGGAAGACAACCTTGACGCGGTCTGAAGATTGGTTGAAGAGCTGCACACGACGAATCTGATTTAGAATCGGGTCCTCAGAATCATTAGCCATGTTGTGCGTGACAACAGGCGGAAGAGAATGCCGTTTCATGGCGAACAGTCTACGTCGGAGAAGGACGCGATCTTGGCTGGTGATTAGGTCTTTCTCGTCTGGCATATTGTCGCCCTCCTTCCAAGATAGACATCGTTCATACATGCGCTTTCCAATTCCCTGCTCAATCATCTCGATCGTGTCTCGAAGTGACTTGACGACGGCTTGACCTTTCAGTGATTCGACGGTGAGCGATGAAGTTTGTCCTGGCATGATGATGAACGCTACAATGGTTGTCTTCGATCCACTGGCCTTGAGACGGTGGTTAAGACGCGCCAATCCCTCGATGAACATGTCAACACCTTTGTTGCGAAATTCATATCGCCCAGATGTGAATACATAAAGGGTATTGTCGAAGTCGAAGTCATTATGTCCGTAAAAATGCCCTCGAACAAACTCGTTGATCTTCTCTTTTGACTGGGAGTGCAGATTCTGGAACTCATGAACAGCAGAGAATTTCTTCACATTCAATCCGTTGGGCAGGACACCGTCCGGTTTCCGCTTCAGAAGATGCTCGCTCTCAAACGCCGTTATATGGGAGACAGTAGTGAAAACATCTGCCGAGTGCGCAGCGGCTCGTTCTATGCAATACCGGTGGTATATTCCTCGTTTACCAGCCTCCGCATCCACATCGAAGTGTTGCAGATTGTTGTAAAAGTCAACCGAACCGGCACAGAGATATCGACCGAGTAGCGTCGCATGAGTGGTGAAGATAGTCGTCAAGTCCATATGCCTCTTCTTAGCCAAGGGGAGAGCGACACCTGCAAGCCACTCATGAAAGTGGGCGACAACCGCACGACGGCGTTCATGAGCAATGTACTGCTCTCAATTAGCAGTCAAAGTAGACCAGTTCTGAAGAGTGCGTACCTCGCCCAAGAACCACGCCACTAAGTATCCGAAGACGATCGCTTCATTCATCTCATGGTCCGAAGCAGGGGAAGGGATCCCAGCAGTATTCCACAAATCTCCCTTCCATTCGTCCAAGTATTTGTACCCGGTACCGGTATCGATGAGGATCACGCGCGGAGCACCCTCAATGAGCCAGCGACCGTAGATCATTTCAATGCCGCGCTCCTTCATAGATTGCATCGTTTCGATCATTGCTGGACTCGACGGGGTGAGCTCTTCGACCTCCACGGCGGCAGAGTTGCGGTTCAACGGGCCGATCAAGGTGTAGCGCTCGCCATACTCCGCGGTGGTAACGGGCGCTTTAGACTTGAGAACCGAATAAATGCCTCCGACACGATTGGCGACCTCTGTCGCAATCTCGAAGAGCATGTGGTTGCGGACATCGCGCCTTGGGGGGTCTTGATCGTTCTCACCGGACATCGTAACTGGGCTTCCGAAGGCGGCAGAGGGATAGAAAGTTGCGTGGAGGCAATGTAGCTCGGAGGTCTGAGGAGAGGGGTAAGAAGGAAGGATAATTCAAAGACGGATGCTCTCTTTGTCCGAAACCGCGGCGGTGGCTTCAGAGAGCTCGCTGTGCCTTGGACAGACGTGTGGAGGAAGGTCGCAACCGAGTGGCGGGGAAACCAATCTAGTTCTGGACGGAAGCTGACCTCGGACACCGGGATGAGCCAGCTATCAAGGGTTAGCAAAGGACGAGAGAGTCGCCATTTCTCTTGTTCCTACCTAAAAAAGCCTTCACTGGGGTCTGTAGCGAGATTCAGGAAGTGGTGAGAGGAGGGAATGAGTGGGAGGTGGCTTTATCCTGGCAGAGGGCGGTTGCACGGACTAACAGTTGGCTGGTATGGCTCAGTGACGATATTACTCCCCAGGGAATAGCATAACAACCCCTCCTCGGAAATATCCAATGATTAATTGCGAGATCACCCGACCGGTTTGATCATCGACCTACATTAATGGCTCCTTCGCGAAGACGTTGCGGGCTACTACTAGCTGTTAGAAACTGAAGTTACGGTGGAGGCCCAGTATACGATAAAGGGGCTTAGGTTTCTACGAAGCTGGTGTTCGGGTTCCACAGCCACATGAAGCAGCTAGAATTCTACCTGTGAGAGCATCTTGGCCTCTTTACTTTGAGGTTGGATAGAATTGGGTTTCTGTTAACCTTCAAGGCCGAGTGGTGACGCTGGTCGATGTCTGGGGAAAGCTCCAAGGTCCCTGACGTCATCTTCTCCAGTCCCACTCTTCAGACGCCAATCGCCAATCACGGTTTATTTCGGCAAGCAAGTGAATCATTCCATCATGGGTGTTGCTATGATGGCCCTCCATTGATCCAGGACTTATAGAGCAGGTTGAGAGCATAGCCTAGATATTTAATACGGTGGCTATGGAGTGGCTGTTCTCAGGCAATACTAATGCGCATTTCTCCAATACTCACGCAAGACTGATTCAAAACTATCAGGAGTATATTTTATCAAGTTCAAACTATACGCGATAGTACACAGACAAATGTAGCTACTGATGTCTAGCCCAGTGGCTATCTAGCTACCAATTCTGTTGTCTAATCGAGAATCATCAGTAGACAGTAGCGTTAAAAGTCAGTATTAATATTACATCCAAACCATTATACTAGTATACACTTTTAGACTACAAATAACCTAGGACCGGTTATAGTATATACCCTATAACATCTTTACTGTTGCTTCTCCTTCGAGCTCCCAGTGTTATGAGTACTTTCACTATCAGCACTACCCAGAGCGCTGTCTCTGCCGACTCGACGTCCTGTAGATTGCTGGCGACAACCGCGGGTTATCCAACTCAGAAACCTCAACGTCGCTATCATCACTCTCACTATCACTCGCAATATGTAATCCAACCTCCTGTTCTTCATCGGCGAGGTACTCTTCCCAATTGCTCTCGGACCCTCGGCGGTCTGGATGCAGGTACTGGTAGCGCCTGCGTTGGATCCGTCGACAGCTCCAGACACACGTCGCCCAGCAAAAGCGGCGGAGGAGGAAGATACAAGCTAGGACTATTAATGTTGCACAGACGCCTGCGAAGAAGAGAGTAGGGGAGTGGTGTGTTTTTGATTGGCCCGCCGACTGGGAGGGACGGTGCGCGTCGCTAGTGGTCCGGGAGAAGGGGAGGATTGCCGACGTGCCTATGATTAAGCCCTTCTTGTCAAGCGCGCGGACACGAAGGAAGGGATAATCGTTGTCATATGAGATAAATGAGATATCGATGATGGTCTCGAATCCCTCTTTCTTGACCGTAGTGATGGCCGAGAAATAAGTGTCGGGCTTGGCTGGGTTAGGAGTATACGGATAATTTCCATCTTGGTCGTTAGGATTGGAATAGCCGGAGTTCGGGTAGGCGTTGGGAAGTGCAACCTGTGCACCCTCAAGAACCCATTTATCGACCTCAGTGGCCCCGTTCCAACTAACAGCCACCGAGTACCCGTCAATTTCAAAGGCTGGCGTGGTGTTCGGGTTCCCTACCCAGGGGCGTTTCTTGACGCGATATGAGGCCGGATCGCCCGTGCCGAAACTAGATACGGCGCCGAATTGAGCGTGGCACTTGGGAACTCCCAATTCACTGAATTCGGTCCACGCTGCGCCGTTAAGGCCGTAAGAGACAAGGACGTTCCCATTCTGTAGGACCTGGACGGAGCCATCAGATTGCCGCTGTGATGTAGGGAGGGCGCTAGCGTCCCCATCAGGGCGGTACTCGGCGCGAAGGTTGACCGTCATGTTCGACTGGTCCACGTCGAGTAAGACACCTCGATTGACATCGTCCTCTGGTGTCGTGTTGTCAAATAGCGATATTGCCTTGTCGTCATCGCGGAAACGAGCGTCGTGTGGCCATGCGAAGGTTGAGGCTCTTTTCTCCAAGGAGCGGTCTTCAAAGTCGCTATGGTCCCCGCCGAGCCGCCAGATAACATTGCCCGTGCGGCCATCGAGGTATGTGAGATGATCGATGTAAAGGGCGGAGATGAGATAATTTCCCTTGGCGTCTTTATCGACGCTGTTAATGTGGAAGAAATCCCAGGGGTGGAAGAAGTCCCAGTCGTGACCATCAGTCGAGCCTGCGCTGTCGAGGTTTTCCGCATTAACATCGGTAATATTGAAGTGATGCGATGCGCGCCACTCAAAAAGCACCTCGTTCGTCTCAATGTCTACCTCTACAAACCCACTGTCCAAGATCCAGCCCCTGCTCTGTCCATAGACTGACCTCAAATCGGCTGAGACGATATCGTAAACGGTGAAGAGCGCCGTGTCGTCACGAGTAATGTAGAAGTCTTGCAAGTCGGCAGAGTAACCGTTCGGGCCCTTGATTTGATAGCGTTCTTGGTATTGTGAATCGAGCTGGTTCGCCTTAGCCTTTGAATAGTCGAGGCGTGGGGAAAGGAGAGCATACCATGCGGATTGTGCCATCGCCGTGTCCATCGACTTTACTATAGCTCTCCCAGAATGTGAGGTAACTGTCTCCCTTGTATTCCTGAACATCTAGATTATATGTTGCTCCATAAGTAAATTCACGCTTCCACACGAGCTCTCCGTCTTGATCGAGGATTGTTGGGCCTTGTGCTACGGCCCCTTTTCCGCGCGGAGTGAGCAAGGTGTATAGACCGTCATGGCAGGCTGTGCTCTCAGGGGCGGAATATACAGATGTACCCAGAACGGAGGTCGAGCGGTATAATTCCGTAGGCCATGGGCCGTTGGGCTCCGATATTAAAGACGCACAAGCGAGGTTAAGCAATGTTGTTATTGATGGGAGGTATGGGCGCATGATGGAGGTGCGACATTTGAGATGAATGAAAAAGAAGTCGCCCCAAAAAATATGAAGAAGGGTCAGGCTGGACGCGACTGCAACACGAGCGGAGGCCGGAGGGAGACAATCGGGATACAAGGTTATCATATGTGTTCCGGTACCTAGACACGTAACCCAAGTTCCGGTGCGTTATTTTTAGTTAGAGCCCGTTGCTGAGACACCAACAAGAGTGATCGACAGTCAGCCACTCGGCTTCACACGATTAAACAAATTTTTAAGAATTGATCAATAAGTCTACCTGCATTAAGAACTGTCGCACCAAATTCAGGTTCCAGAATATCCACGGTTTGTTATCAAGAGCTGGATGCTCAATCTCTTGAAAGGGGTCGTACGATCCGAAATTATTTATGTCATCCAATCATTCTAATAATCTACTATACTATGAGGGATGTCAAACGAGATACAGTAGGTATGCCTGTCGCTTATTTGCTGCGCTTATAGATCTTGCCGAGGAAGGCTTCAAAGACACCCTTCTTCAAGCCCCCAGACTCATCAACGGCCGCAATCTTCGTCTTGAGCTCGCCCACAATCTTCTCCTCGTACTCCTTGTAGACTGTCTCCAGTTCCAGGTCGCGGAAGATGGCCTTCACCTTGGCCTCCTGCTCACCGTCCTTGCGGCCGTACGCAGCATCGAGCACCTTGCGCTGCTCGGCATTGCAGCGCTGCAGGGCCTGGTTCACCAACCAAGAGCACTTGTTGTCCTGGATGTCCGTTCCAATCTTTCCAATAACTTCGGGGTCACCATACGCATCGAGGTAATCATCCTGAACCTGGAAGTACTGGCCGAGCGGGATGAGGATGTCGTGAGCCTGCCGAAGATTCTCAGGGGTTGCAAGTTGGAGGTAGATTAGGGACAGGGCGACGGGGAGGTAGAAACTGTAATAAGCGGTCTTGTAGGTGACGATGAACATGTACTTCTCCATGGAGAAGTTGCCAAGGTCCACCTTGTCTTCGGGAGCGGTGATCAGATCGCACAGCTGGCCCAGCTCGGTCTGCCAGGTAGTCTCGTGGAACAGCTCGATCAAGTCGACGTAGGCAGGGTGGGAACGGAACTGCTTCTTCAAGAGGACATAAATACCCGACTCGAGGAGGAAAGCGTCGTTGATGGCAATCAGACCAACACCCTGGTTGCGGTACCAGCAGGGCAGGTTGCGGCGAGTGATTGAGCCGTCCATAAGGTCATCGCTGACCAGGAAAAAGGCTTGGAGCAATTCAGTCAGCCACCCAAGCGTAGCAAGGTCCTTGTATTGCTCGTCGGTCAGCGGCTTCTGCAAAAGTGCCAGACCGGTGTCGGGAACGGAGAGGCCGCGGTTGAGCTTCCCACCAGGAACGTTGGTGTCGATGTTCTAGAGAAGATGGCGATTAGTATCTTCCAGTTATAAAAGACCAATTGGGGTCACAATACCTTGCTGAACCATTCCACGGCATTTGCAGGCAGATTATACTTCTTCGCATGGTCAATCATGGCCTCAGCCACGGAGGGGAAGACCGCCTCAAAGGCAGCACGACTTGTGGGAGCAGCCATGGCGGAGTATACAACAAAGAATGCAGTATCACAGGCGCAAACAGGGTAATTGGGTTGATACTTGGGATTCAGTAAAAGTCAGACAGCACTGAATCAGCTAGGGATTGCTCAATAATAAATAAATCGAGGACCTCCTTGTCTGCAGCGGAGTCCGGAGTAATTTGGAACGGGGCCTAGTACGGGCTCTACGCAGTATTGACGGGAATGCCCACACTTTGAGTCTCTCCTGCTCTGCAGTGTTGCCCCTCGGTTTGCACTGTTTGTTTGTCGCGTCGCCCAAACAGGAAATCCAGACTTTCAGCACGGTTGTTGAACGAACTACACTTCGCGATTGGGACGAGCAGAGTCTCTCGTCGATATTTTACGCCGAAGGACCTGCTCCAGGGGCCCGGCTCTTCACATGCTTCGCCATGGCCGCCAGTTTCACAGAGGACAACATCAAGGAGCTAAAATACCGACTTGAAGACGCAGCTATCAAATGCTCCGAGCGTTGTCTTTATCAGTCAGCCAAATGGTATCCAAGCTCCCGTACTCCGATCTGTTTCTCCTGGCTACTTGCTCACTTGGTTTATTCCCAGGGCGGCCGAAATTCTGGACTCGATCGTCCCAGTCGACAACTATGACACCGATCCCGACTCCCCGATGGACATTACAGATCCACTTCCACCGCAGAACCCCTACCTACGAACGCAGGATCCGCTGGAAGCTGCACTCGAAGCCCAAGAATCCCACAAATACCTCCTAGCAAAATCTTACTTCGACACCCGTGAATATGACCGCTGTGCCTCAGTGTTTCTTCCCAGGACAATACCGCCTGTCTCATTATCTACCTCGTCGGCGAATCCGAAACCCAAACTGACGTTGACACCACAGAAGGGTAAATCGAAAGCATCCCCATATACTAGATCACAGGACAACAGTTCGACGAAGAACCCCTATCCGAAACTCAGTCAAAAATCATTATTCCTCGCGTTATACGCCAAGTATCTCGCCGGAGAAAAGCGGAAGAATGAAGAGACGGAGATGGTCCTGGGCCCGGCGGACGGAGGCGCGACTATCAACCGAGAGCTTCCAGATCTCGCCCGGGGACTCGAATGCTGGTTCGCCGAGCGTCAGGAGAAGGGTCTCGAAGATCACAACCACGGGTGGCTCGAGTACCTGTACGGAATTATCCTCGTCAAAGGGAGAAACGAAGAGGAGGCGAGGAAATGGCTGATAAGGAGTGTTCATCTAAATCCTTTCCACTGGGGCGCATGGCAAGAATTGAACGACCTTCTCGCGAGTACCGAAGACGTGCGTGCCCCTTAATTTCACTCTATAACGAGTTACTAACCGCATACAGTTGAAACAAGTTGTCGAACATCTTCCTCAAAACATCATGACTCTCATCTTCCACGTTCACTGTAGCCAAGAACTGTATCAAGCCACCGAAGACACATATCAAGCCCTCTCAGAGCTGGAAACAATATTTCCTGCCAGCGCGTTCCTTAAGACGCAAAGAGCTCTACTCTATTACCACTCAAAAGGTACATACACTCAGTCTCATCAGCGTCAAAATGGCCAACTGACTCCTCCTCGGCAGATTTCGAAGAAGCATCCCACATCTTCACAGACATTCTCATTACATCCCCCCACCGCCTCGATAGTCTTGACCACTACTCGAATATCCTCTACGTGATGGGCGCCCGGCCTCAATTGGCCTTCGTAGCCCAAGTCGCAACTGCAACAGACAAATTTCGCCCCGAAACATGCTGCGTAGTTGGAAACTACTATTCACTCAAGTCCGAACACGAAAAAGCAGTCATGTACTTCCGCCGTGCTTTGACCCTAGATCGCAACTTTCTCTCAGCCTGGACCCTCATGGGCCACGAATACATCGAAATGAAAAACACTCACGCTGCCATTGAATCCTACCGTCGCGCCGTCGACGTCAACCGCAAGGACTACCGCGCTTGGTACGGTCTAGGCCAGGCCTATGAAGTCCTAGACATGTCTTTCTACGCGCTCTTCTACTACCAACGCGCCGCCGCACTCCGCCCATACGACCCCAAGATGTGGCAAGCCGTCGGATCCTGCTACGCAAAGATGGGCCGCATCGAGCAAAGCATAAAAGCACTCAAGCGTGCCCTTGTCGCAGGCTCATACTACGCCGAAGACCCCTCGCAGCAGGGAAGCGCTCAAGGCCGCAAAATCCTCGACCCAGAAACGCTACACCAGATTGCGAGCCTCTACGAGCGTCTCGACGACGAGGAGGAAGCTGCCGCTTACATGGAACTCACATTACAGCAGGAAACAGGCGGGCAACCGAATGCAGACGAGGAATCTGATCTATCAGACAGCGATAACGATGACGATCAATCTACCGCAGGTGCGAGTCATCGACGCGCAAGGAGACGCCAGACTGAAGATGAAGAGGATACATGGCACGGCACAGGGCCGACGGCTACGACTTCCAAGGCGCGGTTATGGCTCGCTCGGTGGTCTTTACGACATGGCGATTTGGACCGTGCCGATCAGCTTGCCGGGGAATTATGCCAGGATGGAGTGGAGGTTGAAGAGGCGAAGGCGCTGATGAGGGATGTCCGGGCGAGAAGAGAAGCTGGCGAATGATCCATCCAAGTCCTCGTATTCCTTTTTTTTTGGCTCAATTTCTCTAACCTATGTTCTAATCTCTAATCTTTGTTCGATTTCAACTTTGACGCATTATCGGCTAGCGTGGTGTTGTCCTGTTGGCGGGTATTAGTGCTTGATACCATGGTTGATGTTATTGTGGGTTTGATGGATTTTATTTTGCTTAGTCTGCAGCATAATAGCGCCTTAGGTTGCATTTAACGTCGCATGAGATCCCAAAAGTTCATTATTTTATTTAGTTCTATGAATATATATAGAACTATGCAGTTTAACCTGGTTACATACCAACACGAACCAGAGGGTCAATGGAGCTAAACTCCCCAAGAAGGAGGATCTCCTTTCGATCAAATGATATCCTGAGCTTAGGTATATGATCTCGATTCCGTTTTATAGTTGTGCACGAGGAATTTAGATGCGTAGGGTTATCCATCGGAGTGCCGGGAACCTCGTCGATGGGCTCGTGGCATATCTCAGGGTCCCACGCTATATATGCGTAGAAATAATCGCAGCTAATCCTCTCCCAAGTCTTGCGTAGGCAGAATTTGCTGTGTTTCCAGTTGACATCTGGCTGGAGAAACTTTGAGTTGAGGAGGAAAATCCGCCCTTTGAGAGGGCGGTTGGATGTAGGCGTGGTGAATAACTGTGTGATCTGTTCGGTCAAGTGGAGCAGCGTTGGGCCCAAGGGGCTGCGAAAATAGTCTGCGAAGATAAGCCCTATGGCGATGTTTTGGGATGCCGTCTCCAGTTTCTCCATGCTGCTTCTGCGGTCTTCGGGATTTAACATGCGGAGGAACTCTTCCAGAGTGTGAGCGACGTTAGTGAGACCATTGAATATTGATTGCTTTTCAGCCAATATTCCTGAATCGATATAAACGGGAAGCATGGTTAGAAGAGATTCAACGGATTCATACTCCGCGTTGCGCTTATTGTCAGAAATCACATCACCATCTGTGCTGACTAGGCCGCTGTCTAGACCACCATTTGTGGCTACCAGACGCACCGAGCAGGACGTTTTCCTCGGGGTCAAACTGCTCTTCTCACCAATTGATTGGTCTTCCTTGCCTGATCCTTGACAGGCACTTTTGGTGCATTGTTCGGATGCTAGTGGTGAGGCATTTCGTTTTCTACCATTTCCCTGGGACGCGAGATTCCCATTGCTCGCTAGGATGCTTCCTTCAGCTTCTGGCGACTCGACCGACGAACTCGCGGCGGCTGGGCGATCAACGTGTATGGCGATAGACTTTGCAGAAGACTCATTGTGTGGAGAGCTTCGTTGCATTGGGATGTCCTGTGTTTCTCGACGCAAGTCTTCTTCGACTCTAACCCCCCTAATAGCGCTAGTTCTAGATATGGTCGGGGAAACATCCGTACACAAGCTTTGTGACCAATCTGGAAGGTATCCTGGCATGGACGTACTCGATTTGACTCGATTCGCCCACTCTGCCTCTTGCTCTACTAGATCCTCTAAGGGAGCTGATACCGCGGCCTCGGCTAGAAGCTGTAGCTCTTGGAATGAAGCAGCATCTTCTATTGACCGGTCGGAGTGAATCTTCAAAATCCTGGGGAAGCGAAGGGTGTAATACCGGGCGCCTGACGGTTTCTCGAACCCACTTCCTAGCATCTCAACAACGAATGGCGTCTTGAAGACAGCGTCTATTCGCGGCATACCTGGTCTTCCGTATTTGATGTCAAAACCGTGGCTAGAGTCTGCGCTACGAGCGCTATACTTGCCAAACCTGTTGAGCATTTGCATATTCGGTTGGCTCATGCAATGGTGATTGATCACATCTATAATGCGGAATCTAGGCTCGGCGTTGGATTGTAGGACGGCGTTCTTGTTTTCCAGGCAACCCACAAAAAAGTGCGTCCATGACGCCTCTTTCACGATTCCGAGCATGGACGCATCACGGGAATTGTATGCGGCACCAACCAAGGCGAGGTCTATAGTGTCGCCCAGCCCTGGAATGTAATCTTTTTTGAGCTTGATCCAACGACCCGCGCAGCTATTCTCCTGATCGATTAGAATTGGGAAATATGGATCCTCACATCCTTTCAGGACGAACCCTTCCCATCGTTCAGCGATTCCCATGGAGAAAAGCGCCTCGAGTTTGGATTGACCATCTGAGCGAGAAAAGTCAATGATACGCTGCTCAGCGATATCGGCAAGGCCCGAAATCACTTGTATGGTGTCCTTGAGCAGCAATCGTCTCTCCCGATGCGGTTTTCGTAAACAGATATCGTCGTCGAGGAGCAGTACATCAAAAAAGATCATCATCAAGTGCTCATAAGGTTGTGGTCTGTCCATGTTAGTGCCACCACGCAGCGTTTATTTAGGTACAACTAACGGAGAATCACTTTCTGTCCCAATGAAGATGCCAGACCGAGAGAGAAATTTACGGAGCTTATGAAACTGCACAATCTGTTGGTGCTTGTCACTCCAAACAAGCAGCTCGCCCTCTAAAACGCAACGACGTTTGAATCTGCAGCCTTCTCTACCTATTTTCAAAGACTCTCTGACTACTTGATGAACACCGGCCCTGTCTGAGGTGGAGTCTTTGCCACTCTTAGAAAATATTTGGATGGAACCTGAATGCTTCGAGAGATCAATATGTATCTGGCAATATTCGCCGTCATATTTCCTCTCGACGCTCATTCTTCGTTGTCCAGCCATGTTGCAGCAATGCTTAATGCTCCGTGCTTTATAGTACTCCGGCCGCCCAATTTTGATTCCAATCTCTGGACTGAGATGATGCAAGGCTATCAAACCTAAATCCTTCGCGAGCCCAGGCTCTGGCCTGGGTGGGAAATGAGTGATGGGTTGGGAGGAGAGCAAATTCAAAGCTGCCTCAAATGAATTCTGAAAGAGCAACAGATGCGGGAGCAGAAAGTGGAAGCTCCTCAGGGTCAACTTCTCTGGCAGAATATCAGAAAAATGGCTTTTAAGTATCATCCGAGTAAGCCATTTGGCGTCCCTGCTAGTGAGACGACGATAAAGAGGTAAGAGCGTCGCTTCCACGTCGACCGCCGAACGTTGTCTTCGAACTCTTGGTCCAGAGAATCGACATCGAGAGGCAATTAGGTTCAGTGCGGTATCGATTTCCTCCACTGTGACCTCTTGGCCAGGGAAAATATGGTTCTCTGCTTGTCGCATCACATTCTCCACGCATTGACCGAGATCTGCTCCGCCGGATATACGCCATTTCTCCAGCTCCTCACGGCGGGAGGACCCAAGGAGCAAACATCGGCCAATAACCCTTGTTAAATTGGTATCCTGTAGCCAGTATACTCGGTCCGATCGCTTCTCTGGGAACATGCATGACAGGAGGGCGAGCTGATTGGTGCCGGGCTCACAGAGGCGTTTGCCATGCTGCGCAAACCACTGGGTGACAACGCGAACATCTGGATTTCGGCTCCTTGCTTCATTTGCTGCCTTTAGGATCTTGTTGTCCTCGAGAGACGAGAGCAGATCACATAGAAAGATGAAGTTGAAACCCATATATTGTACCGACAGTGCCTCAAATGTATGTTAACACACGATGCCTCTCCAAATTTGCGCAGCTCTTATGGGAAATGTGAGGCCAGATATGCACATCTAATGCAGCTTCAAAACTCAGACGATGCCTTGATAACAAAAAAGCCAGCTTGAAAGAAGGCAAGGAGAGGAAAGTGCACGGAACACGTCCGTGGTTCACGATAACACGTGACAGAGCCCAGTGGACTTCCGGACCAAAGAGCAAGACTACAAGAGCGAGTTCCAGGAAGATTTAATTTTTATTGTCGTGTAATCGTTCTCGGTAGAGTACAAAAGACATTAAATGTCCGAGTCAGTGCACTCAAGACTCAATTTCCCCATTTATCTAACAACCCGGTGGTATAAACTAAGAAAAGATACCTGCCAACGCCAGGTTTTGGCCACGAAATAAAAGACTGAGCATCACCACACCTGTAATATCCTCTTCAGAGGATACCTTGTTTCTGAAGACTGATGTGGCTGTTAGCACGGCACTGGCATATGAATTTCTGTGGAGAACGTACTCAAGATATATCCTTTCTGGCATGACATTGCCTTCTGCATCCTCCATTTGTACTACGTTGTCACGAAGATCTCTATCCTTTTTGCGACCCTGCTCCAACTTCTCCCAGAGTCGTATAGCGTCGTCTATCTTGGTGATTTCACGGAAGAGGTTGGTGTTCGACGTGATGCCGAGACATTTCAGGCCGAAGATATGGAGAGCCTCGGAGAAATGCTTGTCGAATGCGCGACGGCCCATATACACGTAGTTACCGCAAATCTCGCAGGAATATTCCACGCCCAAGCCGTGCAGTTTGTAGAGCCAGTACGGGATAGGTTTGCCATCCCACGCAAGGGGAAGCTTGAGGGGGTTGTAGACGCGGTCTTCTCCATCGTCATCAGAATCGTTTCCATGGTCCCCTCCAACGTCCTCGGATTCGGCTAGCATTGCCTCAAGCTCCATCTGACGCTCTCGCTCCGTCATACCTTGTCTTCGCTCAACATTGACCTTGGTCGCTTGTCGCTCATTGATGAGTACTCGTGCTAACGAACGAATGCGGTGCTCGCGCCCTGCAACAACTTGCTCCTTTAAGCGGTGAGACCCTGATGTTCCGCTGTTCACAGAGGGCGCAGGTCCGTCTGCCGAATCACCCGCAGCTTTACGAGCTTCGGCGGCTCGAATGTGCTTCTTTCCTGTCAAGTGATTCTTATACACATTCTCATTTTTGAACTCCTTTTCACAATCAGCACACCAAATTCCTTCGCCAGACCCTTCTGTTTTGGGGCCCAATGTGCCGTTGTTAGTGTTCTCTTCTGTCCACCCAGGGACTTGATTCTCAGCCCATTGTTTTTCAAAGTCATCATCGAAGCTGGCGAAAATCATGCTCAAATCCTGCAAAGGTCTGGCTTTTTTGAGGAATTCCTCGAGGTAGTTCGCGAGGTCCCCTACATATTGAAAATATTTGTCCGAGAGCTTGTTGTTTCGTTTGATTGGCAGTTGCGGCGGTGTGAAAGCATCGAATAAGTCGAGGTACTGTACATATGATACCCGTTTGATTCCCGGCAAGTTCAAGTATTCGTCATGTAACCTTGTGAGATCGAGGAATTGCCCGTATCCTTCTTCGCCAGTAAACATCGTATCGACCTCCATCCCCATCGATTCGCCCTCTCCAGGTTGGCGGCGCTTGTAGGCGCGCTCGAGATTCTCGATGGGCTCATTTGGATAGCGCTTGTGAAAGTCTTTGATCTCGTCGAGTCGCTTGTAGAATTCTTCGAACTGGTCTCCCGTGGATATAGCCTGGATCTCCTTTTCGCGTTCGCCCTCGGTATTCTTGTATATTTCGAGTAACCTCTTCGACTGTTCATTTATGCGATCTAGAAAATTTGCTACCTCATGGTCGCGAGACAGACGTTCACGTATCTATGATATTATAATTGTTAGCGATGCTCAATAAAGAGAAAAACTACCACGGCCAACTCACATTACGGGGTGCTTCGGCAACGCGGTCCGCAACAGCCTGCTCCAGCCTCTCCAGGTCTTCATGGATAAATCGCTGATCTTCGAGCACCATTCTGTATAAAGTCGAAAGCTCAGACTGGATTCTCACCAGCAGTGTCCTCTTGAAGGTTGCCGGCGCCATGTAAGAGCTCTGAGGCGAGGCCTTTTCACGTGACCCAGGCGGTGGCGCGCTCAAGTGCTCCGGAAAAGTTGCGCTGAAGACTTGCACGCCCTTGAGTACAAGCAGTCCTCTTCATTAAATTATTAATTCTCCTTCTAATTCACGTCAATCTAATCAAAATGGCGGACGGCATTGACAGACGAGCTGATGGTATGTCTCCTATGAATGTATCAGATGAGGATGCTAACGGCGCAAATTCAGACAAAATGGAGTTTAACACCTCGAGAGAGGTCACTGTTGCTCCCACCTTCGAGGATATGCACTTGAAGGAAAGCCTTCTCCGTGGTATCTACGCATACGGATACGAGTCCCCATCAGCAGTGCAGTCGCGCGCGATTGTTCAGATTTGCAAGGGTCGCGACACAATTGCCCAAGCGCAGTCTGGCACTGGTAAAACAGCGACGTTCTCGATCAGTGCTCTGCAAGTGATTGATACCGTTGTTCGCGAGACTCAAGGTATCCGAGTACAGGTTTTACTATCGTGGATCGCGTACTGACGTACCGCAGCTCTCGTCCTCTCCCCCACCCGTGAACTTGCGACCCAGATCCAATCGGTTATCATGGCCCTCGGCGACTACATGAACGTCCAGTGCCACGCTTGTATTGGAGGCACAAATATTGGAGAAGACATTCGGAAGCTCGACTACGGTCAGCACGTCGTTTCAGGGACACCCGGTCGTGTCGCAGATATGATTCGGAGACGCCACCTACGCACCCGTCACATCAAGATGCTGGTTCTCGATGAAGCAGACGAGCTCCTCAACCGAGGATTCCGCGAACAGATTTATGACGTCTATCGTTACCTCCCCCCAGCCACTCAAGTGGTTGTTGTATCCGCTACTCTTCCGTACGATGTGCTCGACATGACCACCAAATTCATGACAGACCCCGTTCGTGTCCTGGTCAAGCGTGACGAATTGACATTGGAAGGCATCAAGCAATATTTCATCGCCGTCGAGAAGGAAGAGTGGAAGTTCGATACCCTATGCGACCTTTACGACACTTTAACTATTACACAAGCCGTTATCTTCTGCAACACCCGCCGAAAGGTCGACTGGCTTACAGACAAGATGCGCGAAGCCAACTTCACAGTATCAAGCATGCACGGAGAAATGCCCCAAAAGGAGCGAGACAGTATCATGCAAGATTTCCGCCAAGGCAACTCGCGGGTACTTATTTCCACCGATGTCTGGGCCCGTGGTATCGACGTCCAGCAAGTCTCCCTTGTCATCAACTACGACCTCCCCACCAACCGTGAAAACTATATCCACCGCATCGGACGTAGCGGACGATTCGGCCGCAAAGGTGTTGCCATTAACTTTGTCACAAGCGACGATGTTCGCATCCTACGCGATATCGAATTATACTATTCCACCCAGATTGATGAGATGCCCATGAATGGTGAGTCCAGCCTCCCCTTTGTCCCGTGATTTATATCGCGCCGCATTCAACTAATTGATGAACAGTTGCCGATCTTCTTTCCTAAACTACTTACCTACGAATTTATCACCTCGTCAATTATACCTCTTTCGCCGGACTCAAAATGTTCTTAGTGGACCCATTTTCTCATGATCGCAATCTCCAAAGCGTCTCCCAGTCTATTCTACTCTTTATCAAACCAAAGTAAAAGTCGCAGGCTTAGCCAAGTCCATCCGCGGCATCCATTTCTACATTCGGGGTCAGGCAAGGTAAACAAAACGCAGAGCGGAGGAAACGGGAAAATAACCAGATTGGTGAGCCTTTCACTCTCGCCCTTCTCACTTATCCAGATTAGGAAAGAAAGGAAAGAACTAACAGCTTCTTTTCTACCCTCGAAGTTACTCGTAATTCAACCCCATGCTTAGTATCGAGTTATGGAATGACATACTATAGCCGGGACACTTTGATCAAAAATATGCCCTCCTCCTGCAGGACGGGCTGACTAGTTTCTATCATAATCTTTGATGATTTTTCTTGAATTTTCACAAGGCGTACCTACCAATAACTAGGTGGTCACAAAATAGGGAACTGTGTCTTTGGCTCAGGTATAACCAACCGTGCCTAGTACTTCGTAAGATATCAGGCGACAAAATCACTTTAGTTGTATGGCAAGTTCTTCGTACAATTTCAGTGAATAGATAACTATCCATTATATAGCGTAGTTGACCCTGCTATCGAGGTCGAGTCTAGACGTTCATAATATGATTGATGAGAGCATGAGAGGAAGAACCAACAAATATGAAACAGGTCAAAGAATAATAGACAACCCAAATTTCCACTACACCCGACGCACTCCTCGGATTTATTGAACCGCCCGGACCACCAAAAGTCACAAGTAGACAATGTGAATAAATACCAGATAGCCCCTGTATGGATTTGACAAGAAAAAACTGTATGGATATGCAGCAGCATCCACAAGATGGAAATGCTAAAGTGGGAGGTTCAACGCCCATGAACGAATGCAAAATATATGGCAATCTGTGATACCAAAACTCTGGCGCCTGCGACCTGTATCGAATGGAACAAAGAAAACTGGGGAGGATGTGTATATTCAAGAGGTTGAAGAATGGAAGACGAGGCGTTGCGCAAAGTAAGTTCCATTCAGTAGCTTGATGTCGACCGCAATGCACTTGTCCGAGCATAGCCATTTCCCGTCACCGCTTGCCGCTTTCCAGGTGTACTGTTGGGATGAGCGTCGCGCTCTCGGGTCCAACTAATGCTTAGTTAGGGGAAGAACTTTGATATGCAAACCACTATTGGCTAGTACTCACATCTTAACCAAGCAGTCGTCGCCTGCAGAGGCAAACATGCCGGGATCAGCAGGATTCCATGAGATCGCATTCACACAGCCCTGGAGGTGACCTTCCAGGGTCTCAACTAGAGTCCCGTTTTCTTTATGCCATACGTAAATTCGAGAATCTATTCCGCAGTTAGCAAACTTCATTGAAAATGAATGAGGGATAGTCGTTTGCCTTCGCTGCCACTGACGACAAAGTTCTCCGCAGCTCCTCCAAAGGTACTTCGGATAATGAACGTGCTTTGTTTTTGGCCTTGGAAGCGGCGGATGACCTCTGTCGTTTCGATGTCGATCAGTTGAATTTGGCATTCTGTGAGATTTACAAGCATGTGGCGTGAGTCGCTGCTGACAACAACTGAAGTTGCCTTGCTCTTCAAAGGAAGGGTATATTCCTCCTCGTGGGTAATGAAATTGAAGACGCGAATCTTCCTCTCCACGTCCACAATGATCAAACGTCGGCCGTCCGGTGTGATGGCACAGTCTTGAACGCGGAAACCACCATGCCACATATACAAAGGTTGGCCTCGGATGTTCCAATGGCACAGCTGGGAACTTAAATCGAGAGAGGCTGTTACGAACGATTCCCCGTCAGGAGCCCAGACGGCGGCGGTCACCGGTTGTCGGTGGTGGTTGATGGTCAAAAGGCATCTCCCAGTCTGGTTTTATAGTCAGTTTCAAGAGCGTGAACGAGTTAAGTCAAGCGCATACCTCCATGCTCCAAACGCGAGCTGTCTTATCCTGTGAGCAAGTGATCAACTTGGTATCATCTGGACTCCAAACGGCATGAGCAACTCCAGCTTCGTGATCCCCAAGTTTGTAGTACACATCGAATGTACTTGTGTCGTAAATAATCACGCTGCTGTCCCGGCCCGCCGTGACTAATTTTGTACCATCGTGAGAAAATTGACAGTGCCAAACCTCATCAGAATGTTGAACCAGCTCCAGCTTCGTGCCAAGAGGGAAATCATTCCGGTCGCACATATGGTCAGAGTAGAGAGACGGAGATAGCGCCGTATTATGATATAAGCACTGGTTGATCTGATTCTGCTTGACGTGGTCTAATAAGGTCGCCAATCGATTATCTGGAATCATCACCGACGGGGATATTGATTCTGCTCCATCGGTTAGATTTAAAGACTATAGGAACAGCATAGCTAACATGACTTACTTGACAGCTCAGATAACAGTCGCTCTCTGGAAAATGGGACAGGTCCGTCCCAGCCGGCTTGATCGTGAAGGTGCTCCGGTGGACACATGAGAAGACTAGCCATGCCCATTAGCAATCATAAGCAATAAAGAAGTCAAAAAGTTGCCCACCTAGAAAGAGCGTGCAGGCGTACAGTGTCGTAGTTCAAAGGAGTCAGTTCGTGACGAAGAACCATTAACGCTCCTGCAAGATCTCGAGCATCCAATAGTTCAAGGAACTTTTGTTGCCGGAGATGGAAAAGCATTTCCCTCCTATCCGCATTTTCCACCAAAGCCAGCTTCTCCTTGCTCGTCGTTTCGTCCTCGTTGTGTCCCTGCTGAAACGATTGTACCAATATGTGTTCCGCCTCAGTCCATCGTCCCTCGAGTATTGCGTTTTTGAAGATAGCTACCGCTGGGCTCTCTAGTTGGAAACCGCTTTCTGTGCTCAACAAGGCCGCCGAACCACTATAACCAAGTTCATAGAGACTCTGGATGAGAATTCTTGTCACCTCTTCACGATCATGGTTGAAATATAAGGATGTCTTTGGAGGTTTCTGTAATCCGTCCATCTTTATCTCTCCATTCGAGCCAGCATGAGATGCCTGGCCGTTCAGAGCTCGAGGCATTGTCGCCTTCTGAGCAGGCGAGGCCGCCGCTCCCTTCGGCAACTGAGAGTAGTTACTTGTACTCGAGATTCCATCTGGTCGCATATTTGCCAGGCGCCTGCGCTTGGGCGAAGGAGGATAGCCCTCTGATGGGGAACCCGACTGGATGGTGTTTTGTTCTTGTGAACTAGCTTCGCTTGCCGCCGTGTGACCTCCCGCACGACCTCCGATCCCGTGTGTAGGGGAATCAGGTGTATTCGATGGGCTGCGGCGGCGGCGGTTGGTAGAGGTTAGACGCTCGGCAGCACCTGAACGACGGCGACCGTTGGCAGTTTCTCGATGGGGTGGGGATGGGATGCCGTCGACGGGTGTATTGGTGCTCGAATGAGAGGGAGTGGGCTGGTCGGGGAGGTCGGGGAGATCGGAAAGGTCGGGGGCCGCGGGGGAGGGCGAATAAGAAGGTGGAATGTCTGCCAGATCGAATATTTCAAGTCTGCCCTTTTCGCCCGGCTCTGTAGCAGAACCAGGAGAGCAGACCTATATCAGCTGTGGGTCCCTGAAGCTTGCGGAAAGCTCAGTACCCTTCCCTGAGCTTGATCCAGATCAGGAGCCCTCCAATTCCTTACCACTAAGGTGGATATTGAGGGTGTTCAGATAGGTTTAGCGGGAGGGCGTTGGTAGGTGCAAGTCGAAGGGTGCGAGAGGGAGGTTGAGCGAGGTCTTATCGGGCTGAAGAGCTGGGGAAAGTGCCAAGCTCCGCAAGGCGACCAGGAGACAAGGTAGAAGAAAAGCAAGATTCAGCCGGAAGAGAAGAAACCAAGGATTTGGCTCTGAGATTTAAAAGCTAGGTTGAGCAAGAGCATGTATGTGGCGAGAAGGTTGGAGGGGAGCTTAGGTAGATAGATGGAGAGATGAGGTTGAAGCATTCGGCGGATGTCTTAACTATTTCTCCGTGGGGCCAACCGTCCTAAGTGCTTGGATGATATGGGCTAAGAGCACGATATCGCCCAGAGACCACTGGAGGGATTTGGTCTAAAGAAATGATGAAAGATCTTGACTCGGTTCTTGACAAGTCGGGATTTCTGCGGTATTTTCGACCTCTCCTCCGAGCTCTTATCCAAACCAACTAGACTACGCAATCACCACGATATATAACCCGACAACCCCGCGCTAATCCCAGCCGAACACCATTATTCATTCTCCAAGTAATTCCCCGTCAAATATATTTTGTTCCTGAACTGCTCCCCAGTGCCCGAAATCAATACTGGCTCGCCAAGTCATTCTATATCAGCGAAGCAGGCCCAGGGCAACGCAGCAGAGGACATCTCAGAGCTGCTATGATTTGAATCAGGAACCCTTGGGGCTGTGATCCAGCTGACTGATTGGGGCGTCATCCATACCCGACGCAAGGATATCCTGACGCCATCAGAGGCTATTGAAGGCTGCCGCGGATATTCAAGGGGAAGAGCGCGATCAATGATCATTTGTTTCGTTAATATTATTGGGGTCTTGAATGATCACCAGCAGACCGACGCTGTCACAGGCTCGGAATCCTGAATGTCTACTATTCCTAGACGCTCCTATCTTGTCATGGTGCGAGGGAACTTGCTTGGAGCTTACTGTTTTCCTAGGCCGGGGATGCCCGAACAGATAACTAAGGAACGCTGTGTGCTCTGGATATAATAGGGCATGGGCATTAACCGCATTTCAAATCCCTAGGTTTCCATAAGTTGCTGTCAGAGCACAGTCTAGAGCCTCTGTAACACGAGTGCTGTCAAATGTGGCACAGCTCTGTTACAGGCTGTTGTTCCGCCGCTCTTCTTCAAATGATCCAACAACTCGTAAACACATTCCCGGATCTCTGGCTGGTTTGTACCGGGAATAACATGATACCTTCACCTCCTGACTGCCCAATAATCTCTGTCCACTGCTTTCTCTGGGCAATGACAGCGAAGAACTAAGCCCGTAACCGTGGAACAAGGGAACCTCCTGACCTCATAATGATCCATCCAGTTCCCCATATTGCCTCCGCGCAAACCGTATAAATTCAACCCGTCGCTTCCATCTCGAAACTTAAATCTCCATATTCCAGTATCCTCAACTCATTTATACTGTGGATTCTTCGAAATCTACAACCACAACCTCGAGACTCTACTCAAAACCCCTCACCTTACTTTAAATCCTAATAAAATGGGTGGCTGTGGCTGTGGATCCGGCAATACCTGCAACTGCACTGGTGCTAACAACTGCACTTGTGGTCAGAACTGCCAATGCAAGGAATGCGGAGTATGTTTCTCCTCTTCGAAACTATGAAACTGGTATGCTTCGATAAAAATAAGTACTAATCCTTCATGATTACAGAAGTAAACCGCTTCCTCAGTAACTCAGTGAATATGGCCTGTTTAGCAGACGGGGACGACTGCGCTGAGTACTCTCTCTATGTAATTTTGGTATCCTGTTGGATATATAATCGTTAATATCAATAAATTGAATTAAATCATTTTTATTCAAACTCTATACCTCCAGTCGCCATCCCTATAGGCCGATCTCTTGCCTAATCACGTCGAATTCTTCGCATCTAAAACAGCCTGCGACGCCTTCAACGCACCCGTAATAGTGAAGGAGATACACGGCGAGAGCATATACATAACCTGCTAGAAGTAAGCGTCATCCAGGTGGATCGCCGCAGGGGTTTCGCATACGGTCAACGTCTTAGCTATGGTCATCTTCTGACGCTCAGAAGCCTTTGCCAATTCAGCGAGTCCTTGAATCACCAATGCTGGAGGCCCAGCCGGCATGAGCATCATGCTAAACCAGAGCAGCGGGTCGGATCTAAGTAGGGAAGTTTTTCTCGCGAGGCCGTATATGATTGAGATGCTGAGTCTGTAGGAGGCATATAATTAGCATCATTCTTCCATCACAAAGCAGTCCGTAGAATATAAGGAGGTAGGTAGCAATACGCACGCAGGCCAAACAACAAGCCGGATCAGAAAAACGGTGAGAATCGCCTTGACTCCAGGATTACTCGAGCGAGTACTTCCACTCTCCATCTTCTCAAAGCTTACACCAAGCTCACAACCAACAATGAAAATCTGCAACGTCGTAAACAACTTCCCAATGTTCTTAATGCTAGACGTCAACCAGGCATTAAAGAACCCCCCATCTTCATAGGTATTAAAGAATGCCTTATGCAGCCGTGGCACCAGACCCAGCGCCGCACCAACAAGCGTACAGATGATAGCTACATCCGCCATCGGATTATCGAGGGGTCTCAGTACCTTCTGCTTGATGCGTTTTAGGAAGACGTAAAGTGCTTTCTTGCCCCAGCGCTTCATTCGAGATGAGAAGTCCTCATCTTTTTGACTTCGGTCGCGGATGAGGGGCATTTCCTCGTCTGCTTGCGCACTGTGTGTGCCATTGTGGTCGTGGCGACTATGATGACTCTGCGATTCATCATCGTTCTCATGCCTACGGCCATTCTCGTCCTCCCTGCCATCTTCGTCTTCGTCTCTGTCCCTGTCAACCCCCTCTCCACCGGTGAGCATCGCTGGCCCAACAGCATATCCAATCGTCTTGCTAATAACTCCACAGAGAAGGAAATAGCTCTGCGCCCTCGCAACAGCCTCAGAGACCGAGTCCCCATCCCGGAGAATCACCTTCAAACTCCCGACCCCCTTCAACGACTCCAACAGGAGCAACGGCAGCGAAGTGGTATTATTAAACGCACAAGCGGGGATGACCCACGCCGGGAGTCTGAGGAGCCGCGAAGCTAGGCGTGCGAGTATGATCGAGAGGGTAGTGTAGCTGATTGACCAGACTGACTGAATCGTTAGCTGGAAGCATCATGGATTGCATAACCCCAGTACGTAAGTAGGTACTACTAGTAGCATACCTAACACAGGAACATAATTCAAGGCATTATTCAACTGCAACTGTTCGCCTAGATGCACGAGGATTAGAGCCGGGAGGAAGACCTTCACGCCCAACGCTGACACATCGTGGATTGAGGTCCGTTGGATAAGGCCGAATTTGCGAGCTGCGACTCCGTAGGCTAGGGTTAGGAGGACGGAGACACAGGCTTGCAGAGCACCTAGGAATGATGCGAGGAGGCTGCCCTGGGGCATGCTGTTGGAGAATACTAATTTTATTTTTGATTTTCCGCTTTGTTATATTTGGAAACGAAACACGCGAGTTGGATTTAAGGGTGCTGGTGTAGTAGTTCCATGTCGTCATCATGGCGATGTTGAACGCTTTATTGGTCTAGATCCACACCGATTTCAAGAGTTGACATCTACAGTGACTTCAGCTAAGGTGACTCTTGTTTCTAATGTTTAGTGGCTGGTAATAAAATATACTTATAGTTGGAAGTATACAGTTGCTAGCTAGTTCAACCACAGTGAAATGAGTCGCGTAGAAATTAGCGGGAATATCACTATGCACACAGCAGCTTCTGCTGACCCAACAGATGTACACCTGCCATGGCACCGTAAACCATGTCGAGGAATACCTATCCAGACTACGCTGGTTGAAAATGAGTTGATCATCATACGGAAGGCTTCAAGGTCATAGTATTGCGGCTTTTCTTTGAAGAGCTTGAGGATTCGAGACCGGACGGATGAGTGAAGTAGCCTCACTCTGATTTGATCCCAGTCAACCCAGCCTGGGCCAGGTTGATTTCCGTCCATAATTGTCTAAGCTTGGCATCGCCCTTCCCAGGCTCAGTTGCTGGCTTGGCGGCATTTGGACGATACTTTTCTGGAGTCTAGAGCTCGTTGAGCTTTGCGATGCATTCAGCCGATGGCTTGTCATATAAATAGGAATGACAATAGTAGTTGGATGCCCGTGCACTGTATAATATATCATCTTGTTGCGTGCAACCATATGATCACCTGCACCTTCTCTGGGGACTTTCCGAGATACTGATTCCATATTTGATCATTTGACAACGTTTTCCATGTGGGCATGGGATGTCATTCCTGGAGAAGCTAAGTGCCGAGAGATGGCTATTGCACTGCACGGGTCGAGGAAGTCTATTTATGGTTAGTATGTATCCTGGGGGCATGTGAAGACAGTGAAGGTTCCCAGCTGTCAAATCGTCTGGAACTGGCACAGAATTAAGCACCAGGATGTATGAAATGCGGGGAACCTAGTATCGCTCTGTTGGATTGGTTTACCGTAGCCAGTGGGGAAGGAAATCTGTGACAGCTGGTATACGAGCCATCATTCCGTGCTCCAACGCGCATAACCATCTGAGAGATCCGAGTACGTAGATATAATTCCAGAGCAACTCGACCTGCCGTTAATATTGAGCCGCAAGGAACTCTTGCCTGAGATTTTGCCGATACTTGACTTGGCGTGGCTAACTATCAGCTGCTCCTCGTTGATGGGGCATTATCAGTGAAGACGCAGCCGAGCGGACCCGTGTACGACTACCTAGGTCGGGTAGTATAGCCGCCTTGGGGCTTATGGATGAATTTCCACCAGTAGATATTTATTATTCACAGACATGATCCTGAGCAGTTGAGCTTGCCTGCGCTTGGACTATCCGAATCTCTAATGATTGCATGAACGAAGGAAGACTTACTCAGCGCCATGGAGGCTAACTAACTAAATAACTAAGCAATCCCTAAGTTCCAGCTATAGCCACAACTGAACTGCTATTTCGTCCAGATCCCCCGTCGAATACGGCTAATTCTAGAATCGAATGTTGGGATTGGGCGTACATCGACTGAGGACCCGTCCGTCGTTGCTGGATTTGATTGCCAGCCGTGGTGTTGTTGTTGACCAGTCCTCCCCCCGATCGCAGGTGAGTCCGTCATCACCGCCCAGACCAGCCGACCTGCCACCGCTCCCCATTTCGGCCACTCCATCGACCTCCAGCGACAGCACCAGCTCGAGCATTACCACCACCCCGCAGGCCCTCTCTTCGTCCTCTTCCCCCTCCATCCAAACGCTGGCTTCTCATACCATGGCCCCCTCTGGAAAAGCCTCTTCGAGCGACGAAGATGCTCAGAATGGTGCAGTCTTCTCCATTTCCGGTCCTGTCGTGGTCGCCGAGAACATGATCGGCTGTGCTATGTACGAGTTGGTGAGTTTTCCTGAGCTACCTGGTCATTAAGCTCTGCCACCCTGAAAAAAGAGTAGCTGTTCTTGGTCGCCTTGCTTACACCTATCGTGCATTCTTAGTGCCAAGTTGGTCATGATAAGCTAGTCGGAGAGGTTATCCGTATTGATGCGGACAAGGCCACCATTCAAGTCTACGAGGAAACAGGTACAGTCCATCCGCCTTTGGTGAAATACTCAATGGCCTAACGCTGCTTCCCCCCACCAGCTGGATTGACTGTCGGTGACCCCGTCTGGCGAACTGGCAAACCTCTATCGGTCGAGCTCGGCCCCGGTTTGATGGAAACGATCTACGATGGTATTCAGCGACCCCTTAGAGCCATCGCCGACGAGTCAAGCAGTATCTACATCCCCCGTGGTATCAAGGTCAACGCGCTGGATCGTAAGAAGAAATGGGATTTCTCGCCGGGCAACTACAAGGTCGGCGATCACATTACAGGCGGTGATATCTGGGGTACCGTTTTCGAGAACAGCTTGTTGAACGACCACAAAATCCTTCTCCCTCCCCGTGCAAGAGGTACCATCACTCGGATAGCGGAAGCCGGTAGCTATACGGTTGAGGAACAACTGCTGGAGATTGAGTTCAACGGCACCAAGTCCACACACGGAATGATGCACACTTGGCCCGTCCGTGTGCCCCGACCGGTCAACGAGAAGCAGTCCGCTGATCAGCCGTTTGTTGTCGGCCAGAGAGTGCTGGATTCTCTCTTCCCTAGTGTGTTGGGTGGTACTGTCTGTATCCCTGGTGCTTTCGGATGCGGTAAAACCGTCATCTCCCAAAGTGTGTCCAAATTCTCCAACAGCGATGTTATTGTCTATGTCGGCTGTGGTGAGCGTGGTAATGAAATGGCCGAAGTATTGATGGACTTCCCTGAGGTACGTCTCCTAAGCATTGCTGAATCTTGCCAAAGCTCTAACGTGCATGTTTCTTGTAGCTCAGCATTACTATCAACGGCCGCAAAGAACCAATCATGAAACGTACCTGCTTGATCGCTAATACCTCGAACATGCCTGTCGCCGCTCGTGAAGCTTCCATTTACACCGGTATCACCATTGCGGAGTATTTCCGTGACCAGGGAAAGAACGTGGCTATGATGGCAGACTCCAGTTCCCGGTGGGCTGAGGCCCTTCGTGAACTTTCCGGTCGTCTTGGGGAGATGCCGGCTGACCAAGGTTTCCCTGCCTATCTTGGTGCCAAGCTTGCCTCGTTCTACGAACGTGCCGGGAAGACGATTGCTCTAGGAAGACCTGAGCGAAATGGTAGTGTCAGCATTGTCGCCGCCGTCAGCCCTCCTGGTGGTGATTTCTCAGACCCTGTCACTACCAGTACGATGAGTATCGTTCAGGTGTTCTGGGGTTTGGACAAGAAATTGGCGCAACGCAAGCATTTCCCTTCAATCAACACAGGAATTTCTTACAGCAAGTACACGACGGTTCTAGACCACTTCTACGAGAAGGAGCATCCCGAGTTCCCCCGCCTGCGTAGACAGGTCCAGGAACTGTTGACAAAATCTGAGGATCTTGACCAGGTCGTGCAGTTGGTTGGAAAGGCTGCGCTTGGTGACTCTGACAAGATTACATTGGATGTGGCTGCCATGGTGAAGGATGACTTCCTGCAACAAAATGGATACAGTGACTACGACCAGTTTTGCCCTCTCTGGAAGACAGAATACATGATGAAGGCATTCATGGGCTATCACGATGAAGCACAGAAGGCAATCGCCCAAGGACAGAGTTGGCCCAAGGTTCGCGATGCGACCACTGATATCCAAACCTCTCTGCGAAACATGAAGTTTGAGGTTCCGGAAGACGAGGCAGACGTGTCTTCGAAGGTAAGAACCATTTTTTGACCAAATTTCGGCCTCATGCTAACTTGCAACAGTACGAGAAGATCCTGCAGACCATGTTGGAGCGGTTTGCCTCTGTGTCGGATGAGTAGATCAATGAAACGTACACTGCTATTATACCTTGAAGAACATGCGTTTTCTATTTTTTTTCTTCTATTATTTTTTGTTTTCGTCTCTATATTAGCTGAGAGCTTTGTAGCATAGCAGCTTTCTGTAGTTATTTGTTTCTGTCAATACTACTTACTAGACAACGGTTTGCACGGCTCTCCCAGAAATAAAAATAAGAGCTGCCTGATTATACAAACTACCCAGAGATCGTAGAGACCCAGCCAGGTACCAGAATTATTCCCAGAATTTCGGATGTTCCTTGGAGCAACTTGGGTGGCGGCAGTAAAGAGCACAGCCTCCAAGGCAAAGGACACGCACCCGGCCTCTGCCCAAACTTGGCTTTGTTGCTGCCTCTGGGATTCTCGACCTCCGGCTGGAAACTTGGCCGCTCGCCATCCACTTCTCTTCGCTTTTCACCCCAACCGTTCGGTTTCGCCTCTTTTACATATCAAATATCTTCATCCCTTTTCTCTGCGTCTCTTTTCTTTGAAAGCGAACGCTGTTGCATTTTTCTGTTGCCAGCCATGGCAAGCCCAACGACTGGCTACTCGTGCGTGACCCTCATCCCTCGTGCTTGAACCCCCGAGCTTAGCTGACCGATTGCGCCACGACAATAGGATAAACGTCAATGACCCTAGCTTGATATCGCTGGTCAACAAACTCCAGGATGTCTTTTCGACCGTGGGGGTAAGTGCCAACACCCTACAGCTTGGTCTCCTTTCCGTGACCCCTCACTCCTGACACCGCTTGTTGACTCGCTGCTAGGTTCAAAACCCGATCGATTTGCCCCAGATCGCAGTCGTCGGATCGCAGTCGAGTGGAAAGAGTTCTGTTCTAGAGAATATTGTCGGTCGAGATTTGTAGGTGGCTTCTCATCCATCGCAACGTCTAATGCTAGGGCCGCGCGTCGCTAACATGGGCTTTGCACCCCTTACCTAGTCTTCCTCGTGGTTCCGGAATCGTTACTCGAAGACCCCTCATCCTACAACTCATCAACAAAACCTCGCAAGCAAATGGCGTGAAGGACGAGAAGCTCGAGACGACGGATAAGGAGGCAAACTTGGACGAGTATGGCGAGTTCCTGCACATTCCTGGCCAGAAGTTTTACGACTTCAACAAGATCCGTGATGAGATTGTCCGCGAAACCGAGACCAAAGTCGGCCGCAATGCTGGAATTTCCGCCTCCCCCATTAACCTGCGAATCTACTCTCCTAACGTTCTCACCCTGACACTCGTGGATCTGCCTGGATTGACCAAGGTACCGGTGGGTGACCAGCCGAAGGATATTGAGAAGCAAATCCGCGACATGGTTTTGAAGTACATCAGCAAGCCCAACGCCATCGTACTAGCCGTGACGGCCGCCAACCAGGATCTTGCCAACTCAGACGGATTGAAGCTCGCCCGAGAGGTGGACCCGGAGGGTCAGCGCACTATTGGCGTGTTGAGCAAGGTCGATCTTATGGATGAGGGCACAGACGTGGTGGATATTCTTGCTGGCAGGATTATCCCGTTGCGCCTGGGCTACGTTCCTGTCGTCAACCGTGGACAGCGCGATATTGAGAACAAACGACCTATCTCATATGCACTGGAGCACGAGAAGAACTTCTTCGAAGGCCATAAGGCATACCGGAACAAAGCGTCTTACTGCGGCACCCCGTACTTAGCCAGGAAGCTGAATTTGGTGAGCCTTGCGTGTTGTAGCTGTGATGGGGATGCGCTAATTTCAATAGATCCTTATGATGCACATAAAGCAAACGCTCCCCGATATTAAATCCCGAATTTCCTCGTCGCTGCAGAAGTACTCATCCGAGCTGTCACAGCTTGGCGACTCCATGCTCGGCAATAGCGCCAACATTATTCTCAACATCATCACAGAGTTCAGCAACGAGTATCGAACAGTCCTGGAGGGAAACAACCAGGAGCTCTCCAGCATTGAGCTGTCGGGCGGTGCCCGTATTAGCTTCGTATTCCACGAACTCTACTCTAATGGTGTTAAGGCAGTAGATCCGTTCGACCAAGTGAAGGACGTTGATATCCGGACGATTCTGTTCAACTCATCCGGTTCATCGCCCGCACTCTTCATCGGAACTACGGCTTTCGAACTGATTGTGAAGCAACAGATCACACGACTGGAGGATCCGAGTCTGAAGTGTATCTCTCTGGTTTACGACGAGCTCGTCCGAATCCTCGGACAGCTCCTCAACAAGCAGCTGTTCCGCCGTTACCCAATGCTGAAGGAGAAGTTCCACGCAGTTGTAATTGCGTTCTTCAAGAAGGCGATGGAGCCCACTAATAAGCTGGTCCACGATCTTATTTCGATGGAGTCTACCTACATCAACACCGCCCATCCCGACTTCCTCAACGGACACCGCGTAAGTTGCTGAACCTGCTATATTGAACAATTAACTAACTGGCACAGGCCATGGCCATTGTAAACGAACGTCACGTCGCCGCTAAGCCGACTCAAGTGGACCCGAAGACGGGCAAGCCTCTACCTCCCCGCGCAAACAGCCCATCCGTTGAAGTCACCCCTACTCCGGACAGTGGCAGTACCGGATTCTTTGGCAGCTTTTGGGCGTCAAAGAACAAAAAGAAGATGGCCGCTATGGAGGCTCCACCACCGAATTTGAAGGCTTCCGCGGCCCTGTCTGAGCGCGAAAGCACAGAGGTGGAAGTCATCAGTACGTTTTCTATCTACGGCCTACAGACAAGGAAGGCTAACATGTGCCACAGAGCTTCTCATCACGTCATACTTTAACATCGTGAAGCGCACGATGATCGATATGGTCCCAAAGGCTATCATGTACACCCTTGTGCAGTATGTATACCCCACTCCAATGCTAGCAGCCTGCTGACAGCCCTTAGATTCTCCAAAGAAGGGATGCAACGAGAGTTGCTCGAGAACATGTACCGCAACAACGAACTAGACGACCTACTGAAGGAAAGCGACTACACCGTCCGGCGGCGGAAGGAGTGTCAGCAAATGGTCGAGAGTCTCTCCCGCGCCAGTGAGATTGTCAGCCAGGTACAGTGATTGCAGTAGAACGCGAGTTGTGATTCCCATTTTGTTCGTCTTGGTTTCGGTGGGAAAGATTCGACACTTTCTTTTGTTCAAGGAATATGCCTTATGTTGATACTTTTCCTAATATGAGCAAAGGGGCTGCATTTCTTTCTAATGTCGAGTTTGAATCTTCCTCACGAATTTGTATCGCCTAATGATGATGCTTTGCTTGCGCTAGAATAAGACAGAGTTGTCCATTGAGCAATGTACAGTAGTAGTCTTGCAGCCTAAAATATATGATTTGGCTGAGGCTCTTGTCTCAACAAAAAGTCGTGGCAATTGTAGGAGAGCCTGGCAGGTGGCAGCATTATGCCATCTGACCGCTTCACGTGGAAAGGTCACGTGATTTTGAACGTCGTCACTTGGACCCACTCCAGACGCCATGACAAAAGCAGTTAGCGTGAAAGGTCCCTTGAACAGTCAAGATAAGCGTTCCTTAGCGCCAGAAGACATCCAATAAGCGTGTGAGGAAGTGGAACAAGCAGCTAGACAGGGCTACAGGAGTATAGATGAAAGAACATCACCTATCTCTCCTATATAACTTCATTTCACAATATCAGGGAAATCTAATTTGCTTCTTATGTTGCAGCCTAGGATTCAATTAATCAGGTGGCTCTAATAGAGAAGGATAACACATGGCTGCCTAATACTGTCCACCCACCTCAGCCGCGTCCTTCTCATCTGCCTTTCTCATCCACCGACCCAACCTTGGATACCCTCTAGTGCCTAGTATTTCATGTATATCTCGAGTATATACGTCAAAACATAAATCTCTTTACGTCTCACTCGTGAGCCCACGTTTTGCTCTGCTCCCCTCGATTTCCATCATCACTAAGCTACCCACTATCAACACCAGACCAAGGATCCTCCGAAGACCTGCTTCCTCGTGGCTCCTACCTCGGACTTTATGGGTTTCATCCAAGCCATGGATATAATAATAGCCAGATATACCCCGGTCAACCCCTCTCATGGATCCCAACCCCGACGAAGGCGTCTTCTTGAACTGGATACTCAATTCGGAGTACCCAAACATCGAGGGAAGATACTGCACCACAAAAGTTACCAGGTTTACAGATGCCTTAGCACCCCTCGTGAGCTGAGAAATCAGAAACGTGAGCCTCTGCCTGGCGTTACTAAAAGCCTACACACATACATGTACCTACTTCACCGCAGTATTTCTTTCTATAGCCCCTAGCTACGTCAAGGCCTCATCCTCATCAGTTGGAATTATACTCAATGTTAAACTTAAAAACTCTCTAGCTCGGTGCCTTGAAAACCAGAAACCAAGCGCTTATGCAAGACTGCGCGCGGAGCATAATGGATGCTGCTGCAGGTATTGATTGAAGCCGCTGCAGAATATGCGAAGATTCGGCTGGAAACAGACTGGATTGGATGTCTGGGGCTGGATGGATTGGGAGGAACTATGAAATTTTGTCTTTCTTTTTATCCTTTTTACTGAGATGTCCTGTCTACATCTGTTGAGAGGGAAGTAGTATGGAGGGGAGCCGTATGACACACAAGAGTGATTGGGCCGCACTATATTGCACTGCAATGGTTTATGAAGTGCTAAGTTAAGATATCGAATGGGAGTATCTTCGATACAAATTGTACGATCCAATCCAGCCCGCGTAGAATTATTGTAGATGAATGAAACTAGGTTAGGCCTGGGTTAGGCTTGTATTATGTATCAGTGCTTGTCGGTTGAATTAGTAACTGCTCAGGTGGCATCCATTACCCCCTTTCTGCAATATCCTTCGCGGAATGCCGATAAATATAATACCACCCGTCCCTTCCTAAATCCATTCTAATCTTATAATTATCCTCTGCAATTCTCAGGACGGCCAAATCAATCTCGACAACCAACACCCCCTCCTCATTCTCCATCTTCCCTACCGGCCCAACGATAGGGAGAACAACCCGCGACATACCCAAGAACTGCTCCTCACCAGCCACATTCGCGAAAATAACAGCGCATGTATTTTCGAAGCACCTCGCCGTCAGAACTGAGTCGAGGAAGAGCTCTTCAGAGTTGGCGTTGTGTTTTAAAGCAGCGGGGGAGGCGTCGTAGCGGCCCCCTATCAACCCATATCAGCCAATGCCTCGCTAGTCTTGATTCCAAGAAGGAATAAGGATCTTGGGGAGACATACAATAAGTAGGAATAATCACCAGCTCCGCCCCAGCGGCAATCAACTCGCGAAAAGCCTCGGGAAAGGCCAGATCCCAGCAGATTAGCAACCCGACTTTCCCGACCGGGGTATCAAAGACTTCATGCGGTTCCGAAGTAGATGAGGTTAAGTACTCTCGCTCAGGATGCCAGATATTCTTCTTCCGGTACTGGCCGAGGATCTCGCCGGTGTTGGAGATGAAGTAGGCTGTGTTGTATAAGACATAAGTATCTGCATCTCCGTCGGAGGCTGAAGGAGGGTCTGGGTGAGGATGTCTCTCAACCAGAGTTCCTGGGACAAGGCAGATATTGAGTTGCTTAGCGAGAGATTGGTAGGCCGAGAGGTACTTTGCTGTTTGCGAAGCTTGGACGGCAAAGAGCGGGTCTTGAGGCGCCCAGCCGGATAAATGGTATCTTTTTCAATGTATGAGAAAGATGTACATTTGTTTTCTTCTTATCCCAATTGGGTACGGAGACAAGGTATGGATGGCGTACTCAGGTAGCACGGCTAGCTCGGCGCCCTGTGCAGCTGCAGAGCGGATATACTCGCATGCTGTGGCGTGGTTTTGTTCCACGGCAAGGTTCTAGAACATAGGTTAATTTATGCCAAGATTCAGGGATCAGGGATTCACCTTGATAGACCATTGGATTACAGCAACGCGGCGATTAGGCGACATGGTGAATATGATGAATAGAGTGGTGGGAGAAAGAGCCAAGAACTGCGCGGGGAGAAGTTCTGGTTGCGCCTCGGTTAGCAGTAAACTTGGGGGCGGGGGAAAGCGACTATGTATAACGCGGAGGGATGTCCACTTCTCTTCTTCATCCATCTCCAATCCTCGCCATGCTAAGTCGGCGCCATCATTTCCGATCAATTGGCCACTCATTCCAATCATTCAGGAGATGCATAGCCCACTTCAATGTTATCGAGCATACAGTCGGTTGTCAGAATGTCCGCGAGCGTCTGGGGGCCGTCAAACCTGGACATGAAAACGACCTTAGACTCGCTGTGAAACAGTATACTCCAATTGACAATCCAAATCCGGGAGAAGGCGATGTCACGCTCATTGGAGCTCATGCGAATGGTTTTCCAAAGGTAGGGCGTTCCATTCCACTTCACTTTTTTTTCCGCGTCTAACTTAATCCTGCTGCAGGAGCTGTACGAGCCTCTTTGGGATGATATATACGAAAGACTGTTAAGTCATAACCGCCGCATTCGATCTATCTGGATTGCGGACGTTGCACAGCAAGGACAGAGCGGCATCTTAAATGAATCGATCCTAGGAAATGACCGTGAGTTCTCTTCTATTCTCCTTAAAAATCGACCTCTATCTCTAACCCTTCCCAGCCGACTGGCACGACCACAGTCGCGACCTCTTCTCCCTAATAAACCAATTTCAAGACCAGATCACCACACCAGTAATCGGAATCGGCCACAGTATGGGCGGAATGCAACTAGCCCACCTCTCCCTAATGCACCCATCACTATTCAGCGCCCTCATCCTAGTCGACCCGGTAATCCAGCGCCCAAACCCAGGTATCAAATTTGCACAGGCATCTACATACAGACGCGATATCTGGGCGTCTCGCGCACAAGCCGCCGAAAAGTTCAAATCAAGCCCGTTCTACCAAACATGGGATCCCCGCGTTTTTGAGAAATGGACACAGTACGGGCTTCGCAATCTCCCGACACCACTGCATCCGGTTACAGACAAAACCGGGCCGGAGGCTGTTACTTTAACTACAACAAAGGCCCAAGAGCTATTCCATTACGTGCGCCCTTCGTACATCGACGAGCGGTCTGGTCTTCCGCGTGGATATCCAGAGGATGAAATGCACCCGGACGACATTGACGATTCCACTCCATTTTACCGCCCCGAACCGGCTCAGATGTTCCGCCGATTGCCAGACCTAAAACCTGCTGTGCTTTATCTGTTTGGGGACCAATCGGATCTTTCGTCGCCGGCTGCGCGGGGGGAGAAATTGGCAATCACGGGGACAGGGGTGGCAGGGAGTGGTGGTGTAGCGAAAGGTCTTGTAGAGGAGATTTTGCTTCCGTGTGGCCATATGATTCCGATGGAGCTTGTGAGGGAGAGTGCAGATGCTAGTGCGGACTTTATTCATACTAGGGTATCGGAGTGGGAATCGAAGGTGAAGCGATTTCGAGAGGGCTGGGAGAAGACTCCGCATCGGGAGCAGGTTAGGGTTGATGAGCAGTGGGAGAAACATATTGGTACTTTGCCTAGAAGGTCTAAATTCTGATCATAGACGCTGCCATGAGCCAACAAGGGGGAAGTTGGAATAGATAGAGAACGACAAAGAACTAATAGATGTCATACACTCCGCGTCAACCACGGTGCATGTCTGACTCTGTGCCGACAACATGTAAGGATAGGGATGATCTAGCAAGGGTATGGTATGGCCCGGTGAAGAAGTAGACCTTCTGTAAATTGCAACCGGGGCTGCGTCTCTCACTGTATCCACTGTATCCACTGTTTATATTTCTCCATACTTCACTCTCTGTACCTCCTCTTCCCCTTTCAATTCGGGATACAATTGAAGCACGGTAACTAGTTGTAACCTAGCCGCCTCCATATTCTCCTCAGTCCGTACAAAGTGCATATCCACAAACCTTACATAAATATCTTTGAAATGAAAGGCTGACTGGAAGAATAATCTCCCCCCAGAGTCACGCAGCAACATTGAAATTGTAAGAGGTAGGTTTTGCGAAAGCTCTTTCGTCCTGATCACATTTTCAAGGAAACGGCAGTCCTCATCAAAACTTTCACCTTCCCCTTTCAGTCGCGCCATTGTTATGTCATCCGGGGATATCAGCTATAAACCAGGGATGATGGATAATTGCTGGCAACGATGCCAGAAACATCCAATCCCAGTCAATCACACTATTGCTGGCTGTCAGAGCTGAATATAAGAGAACGGGGTGTTGAGTGAGCATACCCCGTTAAGTGGAAGTCGTCACTTTTCGTGATATTATCCGCATTCAGATCCCCGTGAGAAAAGTTAACACCCGGTGTACTTATTAAGCTCAGTAGTGTAACTCGGGGTTAAGGACCGCCTGATCAGATAGCCAATGGCCTTTTCCCATCTAGCAAATCTAGTAAAGGTTCGTCGAAGACCTCTGTCCAAGCTTTTCGTAAGCCAGTCGGAGTACCTCACGGGATTCTGCACCGGAACAAGATCGGGAGGGGGTAAAGTAGTCCATAGTCCATAGTCCATAGTCCATAGCCGTAACAAGAACTCTGCAAGGTCCTCAAGAAACCTCTAGCGTTGAATCAAAGGGGTTTGAAGATTCCAAATTCCTAGCGAATCACCACTACCAATTCTGAATATAGAACAGGATTTTCTGATTCGAAGAAGACATTCAGCGCTTTAAACTCTGGATGTTAATTTTTATATACTGGAAGTTCTTGTTACTGGAGTTGATAAGCAGATCTTTATCAACTTTATGCTACTTGAGGCTACTATACCTGCTGGAATGAGTCGCTCCCTTCAGCAACATGGGAGCTAATCACCTTCAACAACGTCTCATCATTTCGAAAAGGGCCGATAACATCAGCATCTCTGGGTCTTCGCATATCATCGACTTTCAAAAACTATTCCTGAGACCGCCCAGTATTCCGAGAGAACGGGGCATCGAGATCGACGATGAGAGGTTAGGATTCCTAGCAAGCTCGGTCTGGGATGGGCAGGGGCTCTCAGGGTAGAGCTGGAGACACTTCAATTTTTTGGTATTCCCCTGTATATTTAGCCATTTCCATACCGTTCAAATAAGCAACATCATCACGATTATCATCAACCATAACACTTGGTCAAGAGATCTACTAGAGTACAACCTAACGTACAAGGTCCTCATCTACCGAGAGTGCCAGTATCGGTTGGTTTCCAGGTGGAATCTCAAATACCGTCTTGTTAGCTGTTAATTACAACTTCCCTAGACAGTCGAGGCTAAACGGACGTGTTGCTAGTCTACTAGGGGATGAAGACAGATGGCATCTAAGAAAGAATGTAAAATTATAATAGAATCAGACGAACGCTGGCTTTTAAGTAAGAAATCAAGAAAGAAAGCTCACAGTAACCGAAATAGCGCGAATAGCCCCAAGTCAACACTCAAACCCTGGTGGACGAACAAAGAGCTCGCAATGCAATATCCAACCGCTATGATGGCACTCACTCAGCCCTAGGAGTGGCAATACAAGAGCAATCCCCCTTGTGGACCCGTCGCACATGCTCCTTCAAATTGTCTCTCCGATTGAATGATTTCCCCCGACATCCAGGATTCGAACACTCGTATGAACGAGGAGAGATGTGTTTCGTATCGACGTGGCGTTTCAGGTCATATTTGCGCATGAAGACGCCATCATAGGTGCAATCTGCCCATTTGCATCTCAGTGGGGGAGCGTCATTCGGCGCACTAAGGTATGAGAGGTGGATTAGATTTGCTGGTTCTGATGACGAAACAGGATAAAGAAGTACTTCAGACATACCTAGGTTTGCGTTCAAGATGGGGGCCCTCTGGGGGGTTTGCGTTTGTAGGGTTGGCTTCTGTAGTTGGCAAGGAAGGTCTATTTGTCGCGGCAGTGCTCGTGTACACAGGCGTTATATGAGGGTTGGGTGAGAACTGGGGGTTGTTGTCTGCCACCATAAAGCCATTTGCCATATAATCAGCGGGTGGTTCGGTGTTATATGGCCAAGGGGCAAGATTGGGAATGACATGGTATGGAAACCAGGGGATTTGGGGTGGCTGTTCTGAGGGAGAGATGGGTATATTCCCGGGCTGAGAAACTGTAGTTGTCGGTCTGTTGTCCGCGCGAAGGGACGATGCAGGAGGGGCGGGAGTATGCTGGGGCATATCAACAGTTAGCCCATTGTGTGGAGAATTACAGACACAAGGTGACCATGACATAGTGCTAAGAAAGAACAGCTTGGTCTGAAGGGGAGGGATAGAGGCACAGTGAATAGCTGACTGAGAGAAGGATGGTCAACTTACACCGAGTGAGGGGCCTGGCGGGTTTATATCTGGAGGAAGTCTGTGGTCGATGGTGACTTGGGCCTCAAGAGCCCAGAGAACGGAAAATGCAAAGGAGTGCTCAAAATCATTGATATTGAGTCCTGGGGATTAAAGATGGCCATCAGCCCTAACCTGAAAAAGAACCCGCCTGATTAGTGTGGTAAGTAGCAAACCTAGAGCCCTCGCTACGAGGCTTCAATCATTCCATGGTTAGATCCTTGAACCCAGCAGACTTAAGTACTGGACGGACCTAGAGGTCCATCCCGCCCGTCAGCCTGGCGCCTCGATCAGAGTCCCATCCAATGCTGCTCCGCCTTGTTGCCGTGATTCGCTTGATTTTCTTTGCTTACTCCATCCTCCTGGCCCAGGCCCCATTATATTTGCTTATTTTCCCCTACTTTGTGCTCTACCGTCTTTTTGGATATTTTCTTTACTTACTATCTTCCCTCATTTCTTCCCTCATTTCTTCCCTCATTTCTTCCTTCATTTCTTCCCTCATTTCTTCCTTCATTTCTTCCCTCATTTCTTCCCTCATTTCTTCCCTCATTTCTTCCCTCATTTCTTCCCTCATTTCTTCCTTCATGCATTTAACAGACAACATGAACTAGGTTCCCCTCGACATATCCCTCTAACCCCTCCACTAACATATCCTGTAGATTCCGAATCGTCGACTCCGAGAACCACGCGATATGCGGCGACACCGTCAGATTCGGAACACTGTCATCAAGAAGCACCGACTCCCCACGCAGCGGCGGCTCCCCATCAAACACGTCCGTCGCCGCACCAGCAATCCACCCCTCCCTCAATGCCCTCACAAGCGCCCTCTCATCCACAATCGCTCCCCTAGCAACATTAACCACCACCGAATCCCTCCGCATCCCGCTCAACTCCCTCTCCCCAATCAACCCAACCGTCTCTGCGCTCTTTGCAACAGCAATCATCATCACCGTCGCCCTCTGCACCGCCGTCTCAAACCCCACGCGTCCCTCCCTAACCTCACTCCCCATAACCCCCTTCCTCTCGGCAACGAGAACCTGCATCCCCAGCGCCCTAACAACACCCTCAATCCGCTTCCCCAAAGCCCCAAAGCCTATAATCGCCACAACCTCCTGCTGCGTCGTATGCGGCGGCCCGCCTTCAAACCGATGCACTAGCGTCTTCTTCTCCCTCCACTCATCACTCGTCTTAACTAGCCTATCCATCGTAACCACCCTCCGCCGCGACGCAAAATACAGCGCAATCGCATGCTCTGCTACACTCCCCACATTCGCCCCGGGACAGTTCACCACCCGAACGCCCCGTTCTATAAACGCAGCCGTATCAACCCACTCAACACCCGTAGCCATGACAACGACGCATTGTAGCCGCGGGCACGAGTGTAGGATTTCCGGTGTTATCGGGATAATCGTTGTAATTGCGATTGTGGCGTCTTGGAGCCGGGATACGATCGCGGAGGAGGAAACTGGCGTCGAGGCGTACCCTGTGTAGGTGTGAGGGAAGGAGAAGGGCGGGATGGGACAATGGCATTCTTCTAGGCAGACGACGTGGTGGTTTGCGGTTTCAGTTTCGTTTCTGGGGATTTGCGAGGAGAGCATTCTGATTGAGGTTCGGTATTGAGGAGTATGATAGTTGGTTGGGGTGGTTGAGTTGAGCTGTTGAAGCAAGGTTAAGCTCCCCACCTCCGATCGATCGAGCTTATCAGGTGGGGTTCCAAGGTTGACTCTACAATACGTTGTATAAGACCTCGTCGGATTTGGAATCAGTCTGAAAGTGACAATGCTATTTAGTTTTCTTCAATTGTTTATACTTTGCTGTCGTCTCGATAGGAGCTGGAAATGGCTCTCGGGGCCGATCTTCCGGTGGTGGAGTTGGGTGGGTCACGATGGTAAGCACTTTAACCTCAATATTCACGATATATTGCCGAACAAACCACAGAAACACCTCTAGAGGTTGATGTGTACATTATATATTGGTCCGGTAGTTGAATAAGAATCATCCTTCAACAGGATAGATCACTCTGGTCAGTGAATATCCTCAATTACCTTCCATCAACCCATGGTTGGCAGCCATGGTGTTGGAGGCTAAGGGCTCTGAGTGTATTTGATTATCCTTCACAGTCTTCAAGTGAAGCTATAACTGAATACTGACACTACTAGTACGCCTGCTAATATATATATTAGGCTAAGGAACTGTCATCAGGGACCGGCCCATTGCATCAGGATTACCTAACATCACTCGATCAGGAGTATTGTCCAATCAAATCGCCGTCCACGATCAACCTCGGCCCATCTCCTCTGAGCAGGTGGTCATCTGCATCTCTTGCAGTTGTCAACTTCCAACTTTCATCCATTCCTCGGTGCCCAAAGTTAACAAATATGGCTCCTCTAACCGCAGCTGAGCTCGTCGTACACCCGGCCTGCAAATACATTGACTGGAAACTGTCCCCAACAACATCCGGCACATGCCCAGTCGCTCAAAATCGTCGCGGAGGCCCTATCAACCTATTCTATCAGATCCATGGCACCGGTCCCATAAAGCTTGTCGTACGTACCCTACAATCTCTCTTTGAATGAATGAAAAAAAATCCCAATCTAACAATACCAACAGTTGGTCATGGGCCTCCACGCCGTGCACACTGACTGGAAGCGCCAAACCAAGTTCTTCGGCCACACCAACGCCTCGAAATACTCCGTCCTAGTCTTCGACAACCGCGGCGTCGGCAAATCCGACAAACCCACCTCATACTACTCCACCTCCGAAATGGCACGCGACGCTGTCGACCTCCTCGAGACCCTCAAATGGATCGACCTCTCCGCTCCCCCGTCACGAGACATCCATGTTGTCGGTGCAAGCATGGGTGGGATGATCTCGCAGGAACTCGCGATGCTCATCCCCGACCGTCTCGCGAGCTTAACTCTCTGCTGCACTGCGCCGCGCGTTGAGCGGACGGCGCCGTTCCTGGAGAACTTGCGCGAGCGCGCTGAGATGTTCATCCCGCGCAATATGGACCAGGAGCTGGAGCGGTTAGCGCAGTCGTTGTTTCCTGCTGATTTCCTGGCACTACCGGATAATGAGTTTGATGATCCAGTGAAGAATTTCCCGACGAAGCGGGATCGGTTTGCGGCCGGGCGGCTGCTCAAGCTTGAGGACCCGGAGGGGTTTACGAAGAAGGGGTTTCTTATGCAGGTTGTTGCGTGCTATTTCCATCATAAATCGGCTGCGCAGTTGAAGACTTTGGGGGATAGGGTGGGGAGGGAGAGGATTGCTGTTTTACATGGGACCGTGGATCGGATGTTGACGTTCCATCATGGGGAGTTGTTGAATAGGGAGCTGGGGGAGGGGATACTATATAAGGTGTGGGAGGGGAGTGGGCATATGCTGCCATGGGAGAAAGAGGAGGAGTTTAATCGGCTGGTGGAGGGGCTTGTACAGCGATGCAATTGAGCGGCGATGTTTTCATTTGATATTACACAGCACCGTGGGGATAGCGATAGATACACCTGGTTTTCACTTGGTGTAGCAAATATACTTAGCTCAAACCCAAGTTCAACGAGGGTCGACGACTGGCCATAGGATAATGATTGCGGAGATATCACAATGCAGGAGTTCTCAGACCAGCCATGATACAAGCACTGTGTACAGGGATCTGAGAAGAGCCACACGGTCAGGGTCGGGTATATAAACACCAGTCCTCTCGCCTGGTCCGGACAATACCGGGACCGCAGGATTCCGGGAAACTCCGCGGAAGAAGCTCAAGTCATATCCGGACAAGATGACGGCAGCCAATGGATCCAATCACGAGCCTTATCTGAGCCTTTGATTGCAGCATGGAAATCATGATAACCAAACTAAGATGCTGCAGGAAGCTGCCAAGAGGTGACCGCTTTTTCGCCTTTTGTTCCGGGAGCCTGGGCCCTGGGGACTAGTATTAATAATTTCAGCCTAAGATTATGCATAAAAAAGAGTCTTGCTTTTTCCAGCCGTCTGCAATAATAATAATAGGATTTCCTGACAGCTGAGTATGACTTGAGTCTGAGGCATTTTGATAAATATGGGCCATGGCAGAGGTAAGGAGATGGAGCCACAGGTGGAGCTGCACCGCCACTCCGCATGCGCTTGACATTAAGAAGTCGACGAGCTGCAGAGTTCGGTTTTGCTTGGCGTTTTGTGGTCCGGATGCATGAAACAGAATCCTAAATAGTAAGATGAGTAGCAGCTCACTGGCTGAATCTGCAGGGATAATGGGCTGGTCTCGAGAGGCGCTCGAATGAGGATGGGACGATTTGCTTAGTCTGTGGTCTGGCTTTTCTTCATG
Source organism: Aspergillus asperescens (assembly GCA_027569075.1). NCBI lineage: Eukaryota > Fungi > Ascomycota > Eurotiomycetes > Eurotiales > Aspergillaceae > Aspergillus > Aspergillus asperescens. Next base: position 115,843 of record JAPDEH010000035.1, on the reverse strand, counting down.
CCCCCTGGTCTCAGCCTCTCAGGCTGTTTCTTTTCTTTTCTTTTTTCCCCCCAATCCTTAAATCCTCGAAGAAAGTCCAGTCAAGTATTGTTGACTGAGCGACTACTGCTGCCACATATAATGACTCGGACCCTCTGAGTCTTGAGTTCTGCGCTTCTATTTCTCTTCAGCCTTCAAGGTTTAGTTTGGGTCCCGCCGTCCACGCCCACACGCCCACACGCTCTCGTCTCGGCCTTCGTCCACGCCACCGTGCCTCGATCGCTTTCTCTTTTTCACCTCGCCATGTCTTTTCGCTTTGCAATGTCCCCATTATTTGCAAGCATTCCGCTGTCATGACTAGAGGCTCCCATCGGTCTTCTGCATTATCCTGCTCGTCCTGATTGGGACCGATCGGCACGGCGACCTTCGTGCAGTCCAGTGTCGCGTGGCGCTGATCTTCATTCCTGGATTGCCTGCAGAACAACTGGACGAAGTCTGGGACATCCCGACTATTCTCCGAAGGACGTACATATACTGACCGTTACCCCCCTGGCACACCGCGGGTCCTCTGTCCCACGACGGTGCAACCGTCGCCCTCCCCGGAATGTTTTCCGCAATCCTTAGCCAGCTGGCTCACCACAAGGCCCGATTACCATGGCTGAGGGACCTGCACCTCAATTTCATCCTCATCCATTACATCTACATTATCTCCATGGCTCTGATCAGCTCTATTATCATCTACCCCGGCAATGATCTGAAATATATCGATGCACTTTTCTTTTCTGCCGGTGCTGCAACGCAGAGTGGTTTGAATACAGTGGACTTTAACCTGCTTTATACCTATCAGCAGGTCATCCTCTACTTCATTTCCATGCTCACCACGCCCATATTCATACACACTGCTCTCGTCTTTGTCCGTCTTTACTGGTTCGAGAAACGGTTTCAGCATGTCGTTCGAGACGCACGCGCGCTCCGGGCTAGTAGATCCCGACTCCGAACCATGAGCAAGGGCAAAGGTTCACAGTCTCTTGGCCGGGAAGAAACGGGAATAAACAATCATCCTATTGTGGTGCTGCGGAATGATTTCGCAGACCTACCTCAAGGAGATGGTCCGCGAAGTGTCCCAAAATCTCCTGAGGAGAGCGAATCCGACTCTGTTTCGCCCAATTCCAACCCCAGCAGCAGTGCACCCAAGCCCGAGGAAAGCCAAAGTCACCCAAATTCTACCATTAACCGTGACTTTGGCGACCTTCGAGTTCCTGCCCAGCTCGATCCTGAGCATCACATCGCATTCCTAGAGAAGCAGCGGAAGAATAAAGGCGCCCTTCGCATCCCAAGTCCGAGAGAGTATGATCGTGGTGGAGCACCAGAGGTTCTTGACGATGAAGAAAACGAAGAGAACAATCTCACCAAAACCAGATCCGGCCAATCTGAACCACGAATCCCAAGGGATGTCGACCAAGATAACTCTCGCAATATGGATGGGCCGCATATTACGATCAATGAGCCAGCGATGCTGGGGGCGAGAACACGGAACTCTACATTCCCCCGTCTAGATACGCGCCCCACGGTTCGTGATACCGGGGACGGAGATGACTCGTCACCGCTTGGCCGGACGACCACCCGGAGGCCAACGTTCACTGGTATTTTCCGGTCCTTGACGCACGAACGCGAGCGCCCTACTCAGCCGTATCTTAGTTGGGATGCAACGGTTGGTCGCAACTCAAACTTCATTGATCTGACCGAGGAGCAACGCGACGAACTTGGAGGCATCGAATATCGAGCGTTGAAAACCCTGGCAGTTGTTTTAATATCGTACTATGTATTGTTCCATGCTCTCGGTGTGGTTTGCCTTCTGCCTTGGATCATGGAGACCCATTGGGGGAAGGTCGTCACGGCGGCAGGCCAAGGGCGTCCGTGGTGGGCGATCTTCACTGCTGCCTCCGCGTTCAACGATGTCGGGTTCAGCATCACCCCAGACTCAATGCTTCAATTTCAGGCCGCCGTCTTCCCTCTTCTGCTATTGGCTTTCCTCATTGTTATCGGCAATACAGGATTTCCTTGCATGCTCCGCCTTATCATCTGGGCATTGTCCGAGGTCGTCTCCAAGGAAACCCCGCTTTGGGAAGAGTTGAAGTTCCTCCTAGATCATCCACGACGATGCTTCACGCTCCTCTTCCCACGCAATGCGACCTGGTGGCTGTTTGCAACTCTCGTCCTATTGAACGGAGTTGATTTGATATTTTTCATCATCTTGGATGTAAGCGTTATAACCCCTACAATATCTGACATTGCTAATAATTCTAGCTCAATGACGTCGCTGTCACCGCGTTGTCTACGGGACTTAAAATAGTAGATGGCCTTTTCCAGGCTGCCTGTACCCGAACTGCGGGATTTGCCGTGGTACCCATCTCAGAGCTGCATCCTGCTGTTCAGGTCTCTTACATGATCATGATGTATATCTCCGTTTTCCCAATCGCCATCTCGCTGAGACGAACCAATGTCTACGAGGAGAAGAGCCTGGGGGTGTATGAAACTGACGATGATGAAAACGATGATAATCAGACGGCGCCAAGCTACATCGGGACTCACTTACGGAGGCAACTTGGTTTCGATCTCTGGTACGTTTGTCTAGGTCTGTTTATCATCACCATCGTCGAAGGCGATCGGATCGAAAACACAAACCAGTATTCGTTCCAGATCTGGTCCGTGCTCTTTGAAGTTGTGTCCGCCTACGGTACGGTTGGTCTCTCGCTCGGCTATCCGGGAGTAAACGCTTCGTTTGTCAGCCAGTTTAGGGTGATCTCTACCCTCGTCATCATCGCCATGCAAATTCGTGGACGACACCGTGGTCTGCCTTACAATTTGGACCGTGCCATCTTACTGCCATCCGAGTCGCTGCAACAGAAAGAAGTCTTGGATGCGGAGCGGCGCATGCGCCGACGAGCATCTAGTTTCGGTCCAACGGGCTCCCTTGGGCGACAGCAATCGCAACAGGCTCCCTCAGAAACAGGCGTCTCCTCAGCGCTAGAAGCGAGACAGCGTAACACAGCGCTCAACACGGAGCTGAATACACCTGACCCCGTCTTCCGGCGCCAGTCCACCCTCCGATCGCAGCGATCTCTGCGATAAACCCATTACCATTTACCCTTTATCATAGACTTTTTATTCCTTAGCGTTTCGAGCGATCGACGCCATATTATATTTAATTGTGTTATTTCTTTTACCCCTGATACTTCTGATACCCGGAGGCCTGTTCATTTGAAATGAAGTTAGCTTCCATTCGAACCAAGCATGAAATGCATTATTGAATGCAACATTGTGCATTCTCACTGCCGCAGTCCGACCCCTTGCGTCTGTTCCATTATCTACCTATAGAACGCTGGTGCCTATTTGTAGCACGGCATCTCGGAATCTTGCAGCGCCAATGCTCCTCCAGTCCGAGTTCTAGATTGACCCAAACACCACCATCTCCAAAATAGCGATCCTGCGATGATCCGTAAGGCTGCATAGTGCATACCCCCAACGGCTTTCAACTGCCGATCTTCATGTCAGGGCGGGGGTGGGTTTCACTTTCCGCAGATTCCATTCCCACTTCCACTACAATCATCAACTTGATCGTTCGTTCTTGATTCGCCGAAACAACTTGAAGAAAAACTTAGGCACCACATGACTCCTGTCCAGGAGTCCAGACTCCAGCCACGAAGGTAATTACTAAGACAGCCAGAACCCCCCTTGCATGAGTATGCACCTCAGTCTAGGAACGGAATAAGAAGACGGTGCAGCGTCTACATCTACTTAGGTAGAACTACCTTACTCCTATCATGGACAAATTATTCAGTGTCGGACTTGGAATACGGATAGGTCGATCCAGTAAGCGCTATCTAGTGCAATCTAATCCTGTAGGAGGCAGGTCAGTCCGGAGTGAGTGTCCTTCCGATACGTACGTGATAAAGGTACAGCTGTAGAAACCCAAAGGATATCATTGCCTTGGTGCCTCCTGGTCAGTTCCACGGCCACTTAACACTTATCTTGCCGCTTTAACTAAGTTATTACTTACCAATTACCTAAAGTAGTAGTTAGTACACCCCTGCTGCTTTAGGAAGCTATAGCTACCTACCGCTTTAGTCGCTCGGGTCAGGTCGGGTCACGGGTAAGTGGGGAACCAACCAACAGCAGTGGATCCAGCCCTAACCGACCTGACTTCCATGATCTATCTATGCTTAAGTTCAATTACCTCTGGCGTTTTATACTACGGTCCAGAGGAAGCCAAAGCCCTCATACGATGCGAATAGGCCTAAGTTGCTGAAAATGAATAGGTGTAGAAGTTGAGAAATGCTTCCACGTCCTCTAAGTATCTAGTCGTAACCGCGAACGAGATCAAGCAGATGTTGTCTGTCACCTTTAATGGATTGTAATCTCCTGCGTGCGAGAAAACACTGCACTAAATCTGTGGGACTAGGGGTATCCATCTCTCTCAGATGAAGGCCACCCCTTCTTTAGGCAAAATAAGCTTCACACTACAACACCATCGGTAAAGCTCGGAGAGGAGATCTCCCGGCTTGTGGAAGAGACTGGATTACTGACTTCTACGTTCCGCTAATAAGAGCCGGCTTGTTCCGTAGATTTGACTTGTAGAAAAGTGTATTAGATATTGAATGAAACCAATAGCTTCGTACAACGTCTGAGTATAGTATTCCAACAACTTTCTTCGTTGAACCAAGTTCAAAGGCTTGCTGCTCATTTTGCTTAGCAACGGGGGAAAAAAATAATTTCAGGAAACAGTCCAGATGGGTTGATGATTTGGCTAATCGAGCCCCAAATGAGTCCGCCAGAATGCGATAGGGTGCCTGGACCTTCCTAAGTGGTTGAGGGCCAATTCGGCGAATGTTTTCTGAAGTGTAGACAATTGCAGGATTCCAATAGGGGACTCTTGTACCATTCTTTCCATCTCAAGCTCTGCACGCTTAATTTGTGATCCGTCCTCGACGCCAAGTAGCTGCAGGCTGTTAGAGGACAGGACGAGGACTAGAAAGTCTACCTCGGATATAGTGGGGAGGAATTCCCGGTTGGTCGCGTCCGTAAGACGGACCATAGTACCTTCTTGCAAATACAGGACCTACAACGTGATGTCAGTAAAATGAGGCTTTGCGGAGAAAAGAGTGATATCTACTCACCGAACCCCTAGCCACAAAGCGTACACGGTACCCCACGAAGGTGAACGGTATCAGGCTATCTATGTCATATTCCAGTTTATCCAAGAGATGCAGCAACAACTCCCTGTCACAAATACTCTGGTCCCCTTCCAACTCGGTTTGCCTCTCCCCCTTCAATGCCATCAAGTGCATTCGTGCTATGGTTTCGGCACCAAGCGGGGAGTTATACGGATCATTATCGTTATGTGGTAGTCGCACGTTCAGGAGCATGCAGATACTCTAGTTGGAGATATGCTGTTAGTGATTCCAGAGATGCTAAGATTATATGGGTCAGAGAACAGAGGGACTAACCCTGTCGTCTAGTTGGGTGCGCGGCCGATGGCTGCTCAAGACTAGGTAACTAGACAGATGCTAGTTTGTTGTGGTAGCTGGGCCTCAGATAGGAAGTAAATGAGTTGCAAGACAGCCACTTCCCTGTCATTGCAGATATGGGTTTGGGTCGTTTTGTACAAAGTCTTGGGCCAATCTGATGGAGATAAAGTGAATGGATAGTGGATAGAAGGGAAGAAGAGATGAGAGATTGGTAGTCTTGCTTGGGGGCTTTGTCCGGGACTTTATGCCTCAACATTCTGCCCGTGACAAAGAAGCGATTTCACCGGCAGGAGAGAAGGAGATATTGAGTAGGCCGTGAATTAGAGTCCTTCATAGAAGTTTCCTAGCACCAGTAATGAGGTGTTTTCTTTGAAGCAAGCTTCCGGGCCACTTCTTCACAAGTAGAACATTATCCCTAGAAGAGCTCTGGGAGAACAGCGACGGCGCGGTCAAAGATTGCTAATGTGCTGGAGTGGGGGGTGCAAGAATCAAAGAACGAGATGACTGTCTCGGATGGCAGCCAGAATTTGGTCTTTCTTGTTTCCTTTCTCTCCCTGGTTTCCTGGCTGCTCTCCAGAAGACCTCTTGTTGTACATAGGAGCTTGGACAAAAGTCCGACAATTAAGAAGCTGTGGGATGGCATTGGTACTCAAAAATCATGTGTGAATATGTACATATCATGTTGCGGGGCAAGGGGCAAGGGGTAAGGTCTTCGCGGTCTGGAGCAAACGAACACATACAAACAACCAAACAGGGCGACTTTGCAGACAAAGGTGCCCGCAGACCACTAATACCGGTCTGTCAGGTTGACAGTGGGGATATATGGAATCTCGCCATTCGCAATCAGCTCATCGCGAAGTGCCCGAAGCACGGGGAATGGCTCCTGCCTCAGCCGCTTGTAGTTCTTGAAGATATACCAGACAGGCCGGAAATCGGGTCGGACGATGTCGCCAATTCCTCCTCTCCACACGACGGCGTCCCACATCGCATCCCAGGCATACTCAACCCCCCTGACCTCACCATAGTTCTGACAGAGAAGCAGGAGCAAAGCTTCGCCGAAGGAGGCAGGACGCAATATCCGAATGGGATATAGCTCTGTCCATGGACCCGAGGGTTCCTCCGGATAGTGAGGCGGCAGGCGAGGATCGTTCGAACGCCAAATGTTGTCAATGTCATGACCGGGTTGGGGATCTGGGAGCCACCAGAGAAGCTCGGATTTGGTATACAGCGACAGCACCGCGCAGTGTTCATATTGGAAGCCGATGTGGAAATGCGCGCTGGCAATGGCATGGCTTACGTTGCGTGCCAGTCGGGCGATAATCTCATCTTTGGTTAGGCGGCCTGGATATACAGTCGGGGGCAACCGATGTACCTTAAGTTCTATGCAGTTGGGTTATATTGTAGTATTCGGGTGTTGAACACAGCAAGGTGCAAAGATTGGAGGTTCTTCGTAATAGACATAGAAGAATATTACGGGCCCTAACAGGGTATAAGGAGATAGTAATGCATAACATGAGCGCTAGGTAAATACCAAGAAGAAGGCCATGCTAAACAGGCTATAAAAGAAGAAGGGGAAAAAAAGGTGTTCATGAGAAAAATCCATTCCTCCGGTCTTATCATAATCATCAAAGTGGGAAAGGAAAAGCAAAGATTTTTATTTTTTTTATTTTTTTTCAAAGTCCACGCAGCAAGCTCCCCTCCGCGAATGGACTCTGAGGCGTCACGTCTAGCATCGGTCTCGTCGCGTTACGATCCCCCGTTGCCACGCCATGCCCCATAGGTACTCCTGGGCCCTGGGATAGGCTGCCCGTCGTCCCTGATCGTGCGAGGAGGCTGTTTGGTGCAAATGTTTGCTCTTGCGCCGGTCCTAGATCAGGAGGCAACGTGGGAGACGAAGGGATTGCGGTGGGGTTATAATGTCTGTAGCGACTACTAGCGCTACGAGCTGTATTTGAACGGTTTCGGGTCCGCATTTCGTTGCTAGACGGTGGTTCTGGGGGTGTCGGTGCTGTTGGCCGACGCCAAGTCTTCGCTGGGGGGATTGCGATGCCGCCGGCTGCCTCTAGGCCCGTGGCGGCGTCGATTAGAGGACCTCCTGAGCCGACTGTGATGCCTCTTCCTTTGCGGGTATGTTGAGGGGGTTCCTGGTAGACAGGGGTGAGGTCGACGAGTGGCTTGCCTTGTTTTGTTGAGTGAGACCGCTTTAATAAGGAATCTAACTCGGGTTGTTGGGCCGATGTCACGCTGTTGGTCCGGCTTCCTGGGCGTGATCCGCTCAATTGGCGAGGCACGATAGACGCGCTAATGAGGCCTTGGTTAAACAGCACTTCGGCTTCTCGCTTTTCCCGGTCCTCTCTATCCTTCATTGCCTTCTGGCGGAAGGTATACGTTCGCCCCAGCAAGCCGGAAGCGGAGAATGGAGATTCATCTGCTGTCGGTGTTGCAGTTGTTTCCGTTTCTGTCGCAAGCGCCTTGGGGAAAGATGATGGTGGTGGGCCGTACTCTCGGGAAGACCCTCTCTGCAATGATATCTGACGCGTTCGGGTGTGGTCGATAGCAGGCCCCTCTTGCTCCTCGCTATAGTTATCAATGGTTGCTAGAAGTGGCTTGAATGATCGAACCTGCGAAGGCTCATCTTGTGCCCGGGCCGTGTTCGCCTCAGGCTCATCGTTACTCTCAGGTTGGCCAGCTCCCAGTTTGTTGACCAAGTACCAGCTGCGCCATGTTTGGACAGCCCTATACCAGCCATCGGCAATTGATTTGTCGTTCGTTGAGAAGAAATGGATGAAATTCTCGGTTGAGAGGAACATGCTCGATTTTTGTTGACTCTTGATGGCGTAGCATATTTTCTTAGGAGGTTTTACCTTGTGAGATAAGAAGGTTGATGTTGGCGAATAAATATCAAAATCAGAAAGGTGACAGATATTCGTCTGCTCTTTAGCCATCTCCTTCTTCGACAGAACGACTTGTCCGTCTGATCGGATTGTCAGATAGCGTTTGTCCCATTTCCGTGGTTTTTGAGAGTAATATATGTGGAAAGTAGCGTCCATGGGCGGCTTTGCCGGCACACTCTGTGCGTCAAGGAAGTCCAGTGCACCGATACTTGGGGCAGGGACAATGATTAACATATTTTCTGCGTCGTGCGCCCACGAATTCATGACTTCTCGAACGGATTCGTATCGCCGCAGGGGGCGCTCTAGACCTGAAGCAGTAAAGGATTCCATGAGGATAAAGCGAGGAGGATCGATTTCCGATATGCTTCTAGAGGCGGACACTAATATGTCATAGGCTGAAGTCGATGGGCTAACGCTAAGCTTTAGAGCATCCTTCATGTACTGTACCAGTACTCTCCGCTCACCGGCGTTGACGGCGGAAACGGGGGCATCAATTCCAGGGAAAATCGCTGGCGCATTGGTATCGGGCCTACTGTCGACAGACGGCCTACCATTTGTCCTCTCTTTCGCGTGTGAAAACTTCATCACATCCTTGAAAGATTTCCGCTCTGGTTCACTATGTGAATGGTGTCGACTTGCGGCGTCGTCAACTTGGCGTCGATTTTCAACCACTCGGTAAGCCTCGCGATCCGTGGCAGCCCTTCCCCGGGTGGCTGGTCGTTGGCGACTTGAACACGTCGCCGGCGACTCGCCACGACCACCTGTCAAACTATTCATGGCTGCTTGCCTATCTCTCTCCCGCTCCTCATTCTCTGTGTCGCTTGAAGTATTGCCATTCCCTCCAAACAGCCCCTTTGCACGTGTGTCCAATCGCATCGCATGCATGAATCTTCCCCGTGGCTTCGTAGCATCCACCCCGTGTGAATCCTTAGAAAGTCGTCGCGGAGGATGGTCATCGAGGACGGGAAACGGAGGCGGTGCTCGAGGAACCGCATGTTGTTCGGTGGACATTGGAAGCGGCGGAGGTGGAGGCCCATCGGCCGAATTGGGGGTCGGGGGCTTTTGGCGACGATAACGCGACATGCTCTTCTTGATCGAGGTAGATGAGCCGCTCGCCCGATCCGAACCGTCTTGCGACACAGACGCCGATGCGCTTTGGCGAGTGGGTATCGGCGGTATTGATGTATTCAATGGAGCCGTGCTGTGCGCATTGCTTGAGGCTGCCCTTCTCACAGAGCGGTACCGGGAAAATTTGGCGGCTGTTGGATCTTGTCCTCCAACCCCAGTATAATCCGGCGTCTCAGTAGCCATTGTAATCGTAAATTTCCGTCGCAGCGTTCTTCAAGGTATGCGCGTAGGCGCTGTGGGCGTTATAAGGGGAATACGAGAGATTGGCGGTGCGCGTGACAATCGCATGTGGTGTTTCGGTTGTGCGTTTGCGATCTAGTAGGTAATAGACGGGGGAGTCGACTCAAGCGTAGCGAACAATCCAACTAATCGGTTGCAGCTTTGATCCCATGCGAAAAGTGAAAGGAAGAGACTCGAGTAGAATCGAGACAGAGAGGCGTAGTGGTTTTCCCTTAAAGGCTGGAGATATGTTTCACAAGCGTTCGATCACCTCATATCCAGTCGCCCGATTCCAACCTCAGAATAGTGCCAAAGACGAATCGCTGTATCCAAGAAAGCAGGACGCGGAAGTGACCTATTCTAATCGCAGCTGGAGGTCTGGGTATCACGGAGATTTGAGTTAGGAAATCGGATTGCGACCCAGTGAACCTGCAGTGCGAACCACCTGTTCAAGGCAAGGGGCGCCACAGATGAAATGAGTTCTGGCGGGAGTTCTGGCGGTCCAAGAGCCTATCGTGGAGTCAGAAGCATGAATCGCTGTCTGACGATGGTTCTATCGTGGACAGTAACTTGAAATCAGGCTGAGAAATCAGGCGTCAAGAATCTAGCAAAGGTGCAAGGATAGACGCCCAGTCCTCTCGTGGGGGGGAAGATGGGACCAAACTGCGGGCGATAATTGGGGGACTGAAATTGGATCGTCGAGCCTCCTGCAGTGGTTTTCCAAGGTTTGGTCTGCAAACTCGGCGCCATTCAAGGAAACACGATTCAATTAATAACAGAATCGGAAGAAAATCGTGCGGTGTTCCTGCATGACAGCATGTTCAGTTACACTTGATTTGTTCTCCATCTCCATCTCCATTTCCCTGCTGAGGATGGCGATTGCTGATCGTCGGGTGATTTGCACAGAAAAGAGAACAACAGCGGAACGAAATGCGCTTTAAAACCTGTTACTATTATCTAGGATAATCCTTGCCCAAACTATGGAGTAAATTCTTCGCCATTGTTATACATTTTGACGACGTCTCGATCCTTCGCGAGTCGCGACAGAGCAGACCCAAAAGCTGGGACCATGACTATCTGCTTGGCAAATTGCTTTTTACATTTCCCTCAATTCATTGCATTCATCATCTCAGTTCGCCTCATTTCTTCTGCGCCTTCAAGTGTTTCCGCCTGTTTCTCGCGTTAGCCCTTGCCGACAAGTTGCAGCAAAATAGCTGGCCGATCTCAACATGAGCACTCACCACCACTCGACAAAGCCAACCGTCTGGACATCAATCCCTAGCTCCTTTAGCACCTTAGTTGAAAGATGGGTATCGTACGGTCGCTGAACGGATGCATTCGGGTCGTTTCCTTCTTGATTCCGGATCATTCCCTTCAAGGGCAAGCCTAGTATCTCTGCGAACTTCTCACAGATCTCGTATTTCGTCATCCTGTCTTCAGACGAAAATTGGAGAATCTTAGGAAGCTTGAGGATATGACCCCGCTCGTTGAGATACTTGATCACAATGTCGCGGAGTACTCGCGCAACGTCCTCGGTGTTGGTAGGGTATCGTTGAGCCCAGTCATCCATTTTCACGCCAGCATTCTCATCCTGAGCCCTCCACACAGAGTCGACCAGTGTATTGACTGCGCTCTCAGAGTTCTGATTTGCCGTGCCGTACAGCACCGGTACACGGAGAACAAGACCCATCCCACTCTTCTTGGTAGCTTCAAGCACAACCAACTCTCCATCCCGCTTCAGCTGACCATATAGGTTCGGGGGCTTTGTCTCCGCATCGGCTTCGTACGGGGCGTCTCCCTCAGTGCCAGGAAAGACGTAGTCTGTGGAGATGTATATTAGGAGTATATTCCGAGCCGCTGTTAACTCTGCGAGCGTGCGAGTTGCGTCGACATTGACTCGGCGTGCTTGTTCGGGGTTCTTATCGCACAAATCGGGGAAACGATTGGCGGCACCTGGACAGAGCAGTCAGTTGCTGGTTCTAGCAGAGATCTTAGATCTATTTGGTGGAATGAGCGTACAATGGATAACGATCTGAGGTCTAGAAAAGTGCGTATTAATATGAGATCGGTTGTGGTCCTAATGGCACTAGTTGCCAGCTACCTTAAGCCCCAGTTTCAGAATTCAGTCACATACTTAGCTTCGTCTAACAATTCCTTGATATTATCCGGGTTTTCCAGGTCAGATTTGAGGATTGTAGGCGGGTTGGCGCGCGAGAAGCCCTGGCCAACAGTGAGGCAGCCAGAGCGCTTGAATCTGTCGGATACTTGGCGGCCTAGCAGGCCAGTGGCACCCGTCACAAGAACCGTAGTCGCCATTTCCCGAGGGTTTGATAGATACGATAAAGTGGGAAAAGTTGAAGAGCTCGAAGCTCTGTCATGCAGAAGAACTTCACGCTGGCGGGGCACTTTCATGACGTAATGCTGCGGACCCAAGGTCTAGACAATTCGCCTTCAGATATTTATTAAGCCTGACACCAAGTAGCCGTTGAACAGATACTACTCTCTAGAGCGTACGCTATTTGTAATCTACTGAGCCAGTCTGCAGGTCTTTCATCGAGGTCCTTGTAATCACCAAGATTAATAGGTATTAGGGTAGGTAGTCCATTTTCTAGGCCACAATCTGGTTTCGGGGAGCCCGGATCAAGCGATGTTTCGCCTTGCCTTAACTGAACGGAGGTCAATAACGTCGATGCCTTCCACTTTGAATCCATACTTCGCCAAATGGATTGCAACATGGCCAGAAGTGTTGAAAGAAATACTCGATGAGTACCATATCTGCTCTACATCGCATTGTCCTGCCACCGAATTAGAAACCCTACTGAAGCTTCCTGCTTTATTCGACCTGATCCTATTCGAGAATCGGTCCTTTGTGGGTGGATGAATGGAAGCTTAAGATGGAACATCCATGTTAGAGCCGACCTCGACAGATGAGATATTGCAAAAAAAACCTCCCCAGGTATACTTATGGTTATACGGTTCTGCCATTCCGTTCCGCCTTACGCTTCCGCTTCCGGTCTGGGCCCCTATCATCGTCGTCGGCGAAGCCGCACGGGCTGTCCCATATATCTACCTACTATCTATATCAGTGACTTCTGGGATTACAGATCAGGGCTAGGCAAGGAAATGGTTTTCCGGGCGAGCTTGGCACGACAGACTTGTCCATGATATCCCACTGGGGCCGGATATTCGCCTCGACCAGGATACAAATCAATACATGCCTTCTATAATTTGTATGCTCTGATTCGCTTGACAAAGCTACAGCCGTAAGGTATCCGTACAGGCTGATACCGGGCGGTAGCAGATGATTGAATAAGCAGATGTTCCGCGCCGAGTCTGAAAAGCAGTGAAGCTTTTTAAAAAATAAAAATAAAAAAAGTCCCACGCCTTGTCGCCTTGTTCTTTCAATTGTCACCGACCGCGCCATGTCTGGGCCTAGGAATTTCTCAGTCGTCCTTCGACGGGCTCGCATGCCCAAGCCGCGCGTCTTGGGGCGGCCCCTCCTATCCCAGATCGCTCCGGTGCCGGCCGCTCGAAGCTTTTTCCAGGCTCCTACATTGCGAGCAACAAAGGAAGTCAAGTACACCAGCGATGCCTATCCTACCCTCAAGAGGAACCCCAACTTTGCCGAAATTACTGCGGACGATGTGAAACATTTCAAGGAGCTCCTGGGCTCAGAGTCAGCTGTGATCGATGGTGTAACGGCCGATGCTACGGACGATATCGAGCCCTTCAATGGCGACTGGATGCGCAAGTACCGTGGGCATACGAAACTCGTCCTCAAGCCGCAATCGAAGGAAGAGGTCAGCGAGATCTTGAAATACTGCAATGGGAAGAAATTAGCCGTTGTCCCGCAGGGTGGTAATACTGGACTAGTTGGGGGCTCCGTACCGGTGTTCGACGAGATCGTCATCAATACTTCGCGGATGAACAATATTCGTTCATTCGATGAGGCTTCGGGTGTTCTGGTTGCGGATGCAGGTGTTATTCTTGAGGTAGCGGACCAGTACTTGGCTGAGCGACACCACCTCTTCCCGCTTGACCTCGGTGCCAAAGGCTCGTGCCATATTGGAGGGAACGTTGCCACAAATGCTGGAGGCCTACGTCTGCTTCGCTATGGCAGTCTTCATGGAACCGTTCTAGGTGTCGAGGCTGTTTTGCCGGACGGGACAATCATGGACGGCTTGTCAACACTGCGCAAGAACAACACTGGGTACGATCTGAAGCAGCTGTTCATTGGCTCTGAGGGTACAATTGGTATTATCACTGGTGTTTCGATTCAGTGCCCACCTCGACCGAAAGCCGTCAACGTTGCCTACTTCGGCATTGAGAGCTACGATCAGGTTCGCCAGGCGTTTGGCGAGGCGAAGAAGCAACTGACTGAGATTCTCTCAGCATTCGAGCTTATGGACGGTCGCAGCCAGAAACTCGTCCATACAAGTACTGGTAACAAGTACCCCTTAGAAGGCGAATACCCTTTCTACTGCCTAGTGGAGACCAGTGGATCGAACGCCGAGCACGACATGGAGAAGCTAGAAATGTTTTTAGAAAACATCCTGGGTGAGGGCATTGTCGCTGATGGTGTCTTGGCTCAAGACGAGACCCAGTTCCAGAGCATCTGGCGCTGGCGGGAAGGCATTACGGAGGCTCTGAGCCACCTTGGCGGTACTTACAAGTACGATGTTTCGATTCCTCTCCCCGAGCTGTACCAGCTGGTGGATGACTGCCGGGAGCGACTGACTAAGCTTGGATTTGTCGGTGATGACGACTCTTTCCCCGTTCGTGCGGTCGTTGGTTATGGCCACATGGGTGATTCAAACCTGCACCTCAACATCTCGGTTCGACAGTACAATAAGGAAGTCGAGAAGGCGATTGAACCTTGGGTGTACGAGTGGATTCAAAAGCGAAACGGCAGCATCAGTGCCGAGCACGGTCTTGGTGTTGCGAAGAAAGAGTTCATCGGATACAGCCAAAATGACACTAATCTTAAACTTATGAAACAGCTGAAGGGTTTGTATGATCCGGTAAGCGCTCCCACAGAACAAACGCCGAGGATAGATGCTAACCGCGAGTAGAACGGAATCATGAACCCATACAAGTATATTTGAAAGCTACATACCCATTTGCATGTAAAATCAGGCCTCGTTTAAATGTGTGAATATCTTGAAGCAAATGAAATATTATTATTATTATTCAGTGGAAGCTAAAGTCCAAAAAGAGTTCTGCCTGAGGCAGCAGCACATGATTACAAAACTTAGCCTGGGTTAGCTCCCGTGGTTGCCATGCACTACCGCCTCTGTTGTCCATCCGACCCATGGGTGCTCGGGATCGTTATCCATTGGATGCGATGGGACTCGGGGCCCAGCTATCAAGAATTATTGATTTACTTCAGGCGCTGTGTCCAGCTCCCTTCTCATCTTTGAAGGCTGGCCTACTCGATCTGTTCAGCTCAACGACAAACTCTTGCTGGGCAGGAACCAGGTAGCCGTGCGAGTTGCCCCTTGTTTTTGCTTTTCAATCTTTTCAGGTGCTCCCCACCCCTGAGCTTGGAGCTTCGAGCCCCGAGCTTCAAGCTTCGAATTCCGCAGACATGTCGCGAAGCATGACAGAAGACATGGCGAGCCAATACCAGGTGATGGAGGAGCTGGGAAGTGAGTGAAAGAAAGACATTATTAGATCAATTCGTTTGTCTGACTGGTCATCACATAGGTGGAAGTTTCGGAACAGTGTACAAAGCGATTGACAAGTCCACGGGGGAGATTGTTGCAATTAAGCATGTGAGTTTTGGACAACCTTTACAACCATTTTTTGACACTCAATTGACGCTCGCATGCTTGTCTAGATCGATCTCGAGTCGAGCGAAGATGATATTCAAGAAATCCAGCAGGAGATCTCTGTCCTGGCGACATGCGCAAGTCCTTACGTTACTCAGTACTACGCAAGCTTCCTTCGGGGGCATAAACTGTGGATTGTGATGGAGTATTTGGGCGGCGGATCGTGCCTTGACTTGGTAATAACCAGCTGTCTACTTTTTGGGGAAAAGTTCGCTAATTTTGGCGTCACACAGCTCAAACCAGGGGTATTCAACGAGGCGCACGTTGCTATTGTCTGCCAGCAGCTTCTGCAAGGGCTGGACTATTTACACTGTGAGGGGAAAATACATCGCGATGTCAAAGCGGCCAACGTTCTCCTTTCTCACACCGGCAAGGTCAAGTTGGGAGACTTCGGAGTTGCGGCACAGCTGACAAACATCAAATCGCAACGCAACACATTCGTCGGAACCCCATTCTGGATGGCCCCGGAGGTAATTCAACAGGCTGGTTATGACTACAAGGCAGATATTTGGTCTTTAGGTGTCACAGCTATGGAGATGATCAATGGAGAGCCACCACATGCCGCCACTCATCCGATGAAGGTGCTGTTCCTGATTCCCAAGGAACCAGCTCCTCGGCTACAAGGCGACGGTTACAGCAACGCTTTCAAAGACTTTATTGCGCAGTGCTTGACCAAGGACCCCGACCGTAGACCTAGCGCGAAGGAGCTCCTGAGACACAAGTTCATCCGAAACGCCGGGAAGACGGAGGCTTTACAGGAATTGATCCATCGAAAGCAGGACTGGGACGGTGGGCGTGGAGTGTCACGGAACGTGAAATACTATGCAGAATCCCTGTATGCGACTCCCTACGTCATTTGGAATTGGCAACAGCTGACAGTTCCGGTAATATAGGAATACCATTACGCATCTCAAGGACGACGATGGCTGGGTCTTTGATACTGTCAAAGCACCGACGATGGTCATCCGAGAAGACTCTGATAACTCAGACAGCGGCTCGGTTATTCATGATCCCCTATATGATGGATCGGCTGAGATGGTGGAAAATCTGCGCATCTCTAGCACACCAAACCATCAAAAACCTGCAAACAACACCGCCGTACGGCGTGTTCCAGCACCCGACCGCAGCCCTTCCTTGCGACGACCAAAGCGACAATCCAGTGGTGTCAAACAACCATTAGGAGTGGACTTAACATTTGGCAACACTCCGTCCACGGTCCGCCAGTTCCGACGCGTATCTGATAAAGCCTCCGCTGAAGATCCATTCTCCTCGTACCAGGTCACTGGAGACGAAAATGCCAGTCCTAAGTCTCTGTGTTCTGAAACTAGCAGCAAAGAAGCTCAACTGGGCCGTCGAGCATACAGCAAGGGAATAGGTCACGCTTGCCAGGAGGTATTAGGAACTACTGGGGATCAGGAGAAACGAGAAGCAATCTCCCGTCTTGCGGAGGCTTGGAGTGACCTAGAGATGATTGATCCTGAGGGGCTTTACCACATTCTCAGAGCCACAAATGAGAGACTCATAAGGTGAGATGAGAACAACACCCTTGATTTGCGCTTTTATGCTAACGGATCTTGGGTCAGCGATCCGAAGCTGTCAAGTCTCGTCCCACAGGCTCCACCACCTGAATCCCCACAAAGACCACGCCTAGTTCTTGCACAGAACAATCCACACCTAAAAAGCCACCGACGGCGCCAGTCCACGGCAGCAGTTGAGCCAATCCCGCAGCCACAGCTCACCAACCTCCCCAACCAGCCAGTGCCAGGCATGGAGCATATAAAGCAACTGTCTGATGTCCTTTACCAGCGGTGGTCCGACGGTCTTCGCAACCGATGGCCCGGAGTATAAACCAACATTTTAGTTCTTTCGCTGTACAAAACGGTCACCGGCGTTTAATTATCGGTTCTTCGCTTTTCCCACGCTCGTTTCCTCGTTCAACATAATACCCTCGTTCTTCGGCATGACCTCCTAACCTTGAGGTTTTCATTACATCCTCCATCCCGAGGGCCATCTGGGGGTCGATAGCAGCTTGCTATCTCGATGCCCTCTACTGTTAATTTACCCCTATCTTGGCGTGCCTTCCCAGAACTGGGTTCTGGGTGGATTTTTCGCGATTTCATTCTGATTTTTTTTTTTTTCATTTTGAGCCTGTCATTATCTGCCGCTGTTTCTGAGACAGTTGTATCCTCTTCTTTCCTTCGTTGCTCATTTTGGATTACCTTTTATATTGGGAGATACATTGGTGTTGGTCTTTATAGGTGCTACGATTTGATTCTTGTACATTTAGATAGGAGTTACCCTAATTGGCCACGATATATAGTTTAACACAGAAGACCATTTGAAAGCTGAACATTATAGTAATTAACAGCAGCAGCTGTAGTGCTTTTGTTCGGAGTTGTTGATAATTGTAGAGGAAAAGGCCATTGCCATAGATAGGGAGCTCGTGGTCCTTTGAAGCTATCCACCACGTTCGATCGCTCTCCTTGCTTCCTCGCCTGGTCTCCTTCAACTCTTCAAGGTTTCAACGGATATCTTGCTCAAGATTCAGCCCTTTATTTTCCGGAAATAGAGTCATAGACACTTATTAGTTCAGTACTATCATTAATATCGCCTGCTTCACCTTTGCCGATCGGCCCCTGAACTAGCTGAAACGGAAAGGATACGCGTGGCTGGCTGGTAATAATATTAACCAACACTAATTTAACTGCAAGTCTGGGCTTTGACGGCGACGGCGCTCGGACGAGGAGCGCTTCTCCTCGTTCTCATCTTCCTCCTCCATCATTCTATCCCTAAACGTATTTCGATACACCCACGCTCCTTTCTTGCTCTTTATCCCCTTCGTCCCTTCGCTTCTTTCTGCCCTCCACTCACTTCTCTTCCTTCGTTTCTGGGTTGTCTGATTGTGTCGCTAGAATGCCATGATCGTTCCGTTATCGCCTTAATATATTCTCCTCCTTTCTCGCTGCCTCGTGCTGTTCCGCGATGGAAGACTCTCCGGGAATGGATCGGGCGGAATCCATGCCGGAAGCGACCCAATCTACCATGGCCTTGACCAACTCTGCGAATGGTTCCCTCCCACCTCCCCAGCAGCTGCCCTCAAAGCGATCGTCTCTCCCTCCTCGTCCTCACACTGCCGCCCGACATACGAAACGCCTGACCTTGAACTTTCCTATAAACCTCCCCCAAGGGGCAGCTTTCGACCAGAGTGCATCGTCCCCATTAGGATCCATGACGCCCGTGACCCGATCGTCCGTGCGAGAATCCCCCACCCACACCGTATCCACCCCTCCGTTCGACGGCCAAGATGACGGCACGAGTCTATTGACAGCGATCGCATCGCAGGAGCGGAGGGTGCTGGAGCTGCGCGAGGAGCTACACCGAGCGGAAGCAGAACTGAATTCATTGAAGAAGCAATGGACGTCATCGGAAAAGACAAGGAAACGCACAGAAGTCAACCATCATACGGAGGCCATGTTACCTCTCAGATCTGCGGATGGAGTGCCCAGTGCAAATCCAGCCAGCACGCATAGCAGGGAACAAAGTACCAGCGGCAGCGCGAGTCCTGCGATCCCGCCTCAGGTTAGAGTCAGCCGGGAGCTAGAACGACGCCAGAGCGTGCTCGCAGCCGCAGCTACAAATGGAACTTCTGTGTCGGCAAATGGGAGGCGAGTGTTCCAAGGGTCCCATACACGAGCTTTGTCCTTGCTCTCCCCCACCGCGGTTTCAGCAAGCAGCAAGCCGTCGGAATCTGTGTCTGGCTCTGGCCAGGTGGGTAGCGATCGTGTAGGCCGGCCTCCACGATCGGCCACCATGCCATCCGTCGATCGCACCCCCGCCGCGGCTACGGTGACACCGACTGAGCATATGGTCACTCAGTGGCGAAAGACAATGCCAGTGCCCCCTCCTTCGCGGGACCTACTCATGCGCACCGGCAAGCAGATGGCCTCGGATCTGAGGGAGGGACTCTGGACTTTCCTGGAGGATATTAGACAAGCAACTGTCGGAGACGAAGGAATCAACGCAACCGAATCACGAACAACGCAGCCTTCCCGTAACCACGATTCCAGCTCAACCTCGCGAAGCCGAGACCGACTATCTGTGCAAACTGACAAGGCGTTATCGCGCTCACCCTCGGGGAGGAGGAGTCCGGGAACAAAAGCAACTGGTAAAGGCTCCAAGTCGGCGGACATAGATACGTCGTTCTGGGGTGAATTCGGCATTGATTCTCCTGTGCAGAAGCCCACAAACGCTCACAGAACTCCTACAACCCCCAGCGGGCCGAGCAGCCACAAACCCGGAGATCCCAACACGCTAGACGTGGACGAAACATGGGATGAGTGGGATACACCGCAGCCGAAGAAATCGCACACGCCATCTTCGAGCCGGTCCACCATCGAGTCGAGACAGGACCAGTCACCAATCACTCAAACGAGTAGCCCTCGTACCAGCGCTAGGTAGGTTTGGTCCTGCAGAGCGTGAAACTATTCTTGTTTCTATTTATCTCTTTCTCTACTCGTGTTTGTATATAACTAACTATCCCCAGCTTCGACTGGCGCCACGATATTTCAGATCCCAGCGTCTCGGACGGCATCCCATGGCCTACACTGACACAAGCAGCGCCCTCGAAACTCAGCCGAACGGCCTCCAATCTAATGGCAGAATGGGAGCGGAGTCTTTCGCCTTCACCGAACCGAAGTCCGCTAGCTTCTCCGTCGCTCGGTAAAGACAGCAAGAAAGACTGAGTTTTGCCTCCCATCACCCTACACTCCACATTACACACGACTTCACTTCCATTCCGGTGCCGGACTCAGTTGAACTGTTATATATATGGACACGAATATGCACGATCTACTGCTTTATATACCGCTCGTGAATGTATCTAATATTTTCGAGTATGACAACAATACGTATGCCTTAACGGAGGGTTACGATTCGGGTCGCGAGACCTTTACGATTGTTTTTTTTCCCTCTCTTCAACACCTTTTCAATTCTAAAACCCGCTTTATTAGCAGGTATCTATCTTTAACGAATATTATCCACTTTTTCATACTTTACTCAACAGCCCCTAGCTTAGAAAACGATTATCAAAGGTGCTAGCCAGGTGCCTTAATTAACAGTACATACATAATCCCTGCCGCAGGTGACTCTAGAATGCGTTTCAAGTATTGCTATTTGTTTCAGGACCTACATTAACCATCTGTAGGTGCATGGTAGAAAAGTCTTTGTAGGTCTTCGGACCTTGGAAGGCAGATTCACCCATCTAATAGAGGCCGAGACATATAATACTCCGTACCTTAACCCTAGTCATGACCATCGCCAGGAATCACTTTAGGATTCCTATGCTTCGTCGATGGTAGCCCAACGTCAACTATAGAGTCTGTCGCCTGGACACTGAGAGGACGGCCGCTTTTGATGGTGCATTCTCTTAGGTCTGTGGTTTTTGACGCGGATGGGATTTCTACAGAGGCTGTCCCGATGACTGGAGGTCTGATGGATGTTGTTACTGAGGAAGAATGAGGCTATGCAAATACGCATACGCATACGCATACCCTCATTCCCGGGTAGGACGTCAGATCTAGGCTTATTCAGACGTTTACGAAGTATACGGATACGTTTTCGAGGATTATTGTATTTCTTCTTGCAAAGTCTGTTGTTCGTAAGGGTATATCGTGGGAACGAGTATATATAAGAAGGTTGCGCATTCATAACAACAAAAAAATTGACACTACACAAGGAATCAATTTAAATCTCAAGATGGCACCACTACTTCTCGCCGCAGTTTTATTAATCTTAACTGAAGCCTCCAAAGCTGCGCCCTCGCACAGCCATAGTAGGACATGTATCAATTTTGACCTGGCGGTGCCCGTGACGGCCAATAACTCAATCTACGACGTCCCCCGAGTCAACAACAACATCGACGCCGTCGATCTGATCTGGAATCTCGAAAGCTGGACTACGCCCAATGCAGCGGACCGCATTACGGGCGTGCAACATGTACAGGAGACCTTCACTATCAGCGCTCAGCTTTGTGTTCCGAAAGACTCAGAGGGGAAGATCCTACAGATTGCAACGCACGGGTTTGGTTTTGAGAAGACGTGCGGCTATCCTTTTTTTTTTAATTCTCAATACACGTGTGACGCTGCTGACTTCTCTATCTACTAGATACTGGGATTCTGAGCTCGACCCGGAGAAGTACTCCTACGTTGACGCAGCACTGAACGCAGGCTACTCAATCCTCACCTACGATCGACTCGGCGTGGGGAAATCAGACAAACCGGACGCTTACAGCATCGTCCAAGGACCCGTTCAGCTCGAGATTCTAAAGGAGGTTACGCTTCTCGCTCGATCCGGTGGCCTTGCCCAGTTCCTCAACAGCCGTGGTGAAGTCGAAGTCCCCGAATTCGAGAAAATCGTCCTGGTCGGCCACTCACTCGGGTCAATCCTCACCCTTGGCGTCCTCACGGAATACGGGGACATTGTCGAAGGTGCCGTCTCGACGGGGTTAATCCTCCATGGGAAATTCGGTCAAACTGGACAGCAAGCGTTCGGCTTGGAACATGCAGAGAGCAACGACCGGGGGAAATTCCGGGGGCGCGGGAGCGGATATCTCGTCCAGGCTACGGAGAGTAACGTGCAGCAGATATTTTTCAAGAAGGGCTTCTTTGACCCAGCGGTTCTCTCATACGGGGCCAACATCAAGGAGACCGGCACGGTGGGGGAGTTTGTGAGTCTAAGCGCGATACTTGGGAAGCCCGCCCCAGCTTATACGGGTCCGGTTTTGGTAAGTTCCATTCTACGACATACCCACCTTGTTTGAGCACAGTTGAGGCTGATATCAGCGGTATAGTTTGCTCTTGGCGAGTACGACTTTGCGGTCTGCGCTGGAAACTGCACAGGCTCGTATGATTTGGAAGCCATAAAATCCGAGACGTTCCCTAGTGCGTCAGACGTGGATGTGCACATCCAGCCGGGGAGTGGGCATGCATTGACCATGCACTCGAATGCAACGGTGCATTTTGAGGCAATCTTTGAGTATCTGAAAGGGAAGGGGTTGTAAAGGGGGGTTTGGATGTTTCGTCCATAGTCGCGGTTGGATAGGGCAAGGTTCAAGGATACAAATTCTAGATATACTGCGTAGTCATGTTATGAGTTGAAGATCTGGAATTCAGAAAGACATGATGGATACAGAGTGACATCTCCCTAGCCAGAGTCACCATGCTATAGCTGTAGGATCTAAACACGGTTTCCAAGGTAAGCATACCCCCGATCTATCATGCCCTTAGCAACCGCAGTCCGGCCATCCAGATTCTCCTTCGGAAGGCCAAACAAATCATTAACGAGCTCATGCCTCTGCCCATACCTCCCATCCCCATTAGGATAAAACGACCGCGCATACATAGCCATCACCATGCCCTCGCGCACCAATCAGCCGAAGGCTTATACTGTACCGTCCAGTCCTGATCCGCATCCCTAAAAACCCGCTTCTAGCTCTCTTAACATATCGCGCTGGCTCACCACAAAGCTATCCACATAAACCTGGTTGTTCCGCCAGTTACTCAACGTAGGCGCCTGGTCATCCGCATCCTCAGGCAACTCCTTCAAACCGAGCAGTTTCGCAACCGCGCGTCCGCACTGATCCCACGTACTAACATTAATCTTCGTCTCGCCATTATCGTACAACGTAACCTTCTTCTAGCCGAAGTCAAACCCAAACCACGGCTCCCCAGTAACGAGACTAAACTCATACCAGACAGCGATCACTCGATTTGGATACTGAGTCTAATGTTACCAATCGACCGGTAGAAGCGGCTAGAAGCCCTGGGATATCAAGTATTTGTAATTTGCGTTGAACCTCAAATGGGAAAGGAATTTATATGCCCGTGGTCTACTAGTAGTATAGCGTGCTACTTTACGACCTGGGAATCATAAAAGTACAAATCCTTCTTGCACCTTAGACATTATTCAGCCACCGTAATACTCCATTCGAGGATGCCCCGCAGGAAGAGTGATGATATTATGATGTCCTAGGCAAGTCAGCCGTCTCTCGGCTAGGGCGTAAGCATGCCAATCCAAACACCGAGAACTAACTTTTCCCTGCCCAAGCTGTATGCCTCAAATCATTGCCTTAACGCCTACCGCCAGCTTTTTGTCAACCCTCTTGCCCATAGCTATGCCGACCAGGTGAACCCCTTATTTAGTCCATGGTCAACGGTCAACGATCAACGGGCGAGTACCTAGCAACGACGCACGCTGCTCTAGCAAGATATATAGACGGCTCAATCTATACGACTTAAAATGCACCGTTCCAACTACTTCCTATCCCTTCCTTTATGCGGTCAAGCCTTAGCTTTCATGCTTGTTTAGGGCTAATGGTGGGGTATGATTGGGCGTATAATTACATAATCGTTCACAAGCGCCAAATGTACAATATATCACGTGGTGCAGCTGCGCTAAAGGTCGTAACAGTCAACCGGAAATAAATTTCTCTCCGCATCAAGTCCGGGGTTGAGATTGCCACGATATCGACATTTCTTTCATCCCTTTCCCTCCTGTCCTAGTTTCGGTGGTGGACGCCTAACACAACCTGAAATCTTCCCGAAAATTGTCACCCCTTCTTTTTATTATATTCGGAAGCCGCTTTACTCGCCATGAACCTGCCCGGGACGAGCGGTTCCTCTGCCGCAGGCATGACCGGCTTCGGAGGTTTAGGTGGTGGTGCGTCGGGAATGAACGAGCAGGAGCAGGCTATGGTGAAGATGGTTCGTCCCCGTTTATTCTATCTCATTATTTGACCCGGTCAGGCGGCTAACACTGGTGCGCACTCAGATGCAAAACGCAATGGAATCATGTCCACTCAAAACCGTCATCTCAGGCACAATGGGATTCGGTCTCGGTGGTGTTTTCGGTTTGTTCATGGCTAGTGTATGTACCATCCCCACCCCTGTTGCCTCGCGCCTTAGACTTAGACTCCACCTAACAACTACTCAACTAGATGTCCTACGACTCCTCCTTCACCCCGCAAGGCAAGGCCATCTCCGACCTGCCCTGGCGCCAACAAGTCCGCACCGGTTTTAAAGACATGGGAGCGCGCTCGTGGTCGTCAGCCAAGAACTTCGGTATCGTCGGCGCGCTCTACTCAGGAACGGAATGCTGCATCGAGGGCCTCCGCGCGAAAAACGATCTCACAAACAGTGTCGCGGCGGGATGTGTCACTGGTGGAATTTTAGGCGCGAAGGCCGGCCCGCAAGCTGCTGCCTTTGGGTGTGCGGGTTTTGCCGCGTTTAGTGCGGCCATTGATGCTTATATGAGGATGCCGGAATCTGAATGAGGTATTTCACTTCTTTTATATCATTCGGTGAGGAGGGGGTGGGTGTGGATTTGTTTACTCCGAGTCGTGGGGTTGTGCATAGGCGTTTGGGATAGATGGGTTGCATATTTGTATGGCGTTGGACTTTCTGCGTTTTGTGGGTTGCGACTCGCTGCTCCTCTGTATAATACCGACTGTGTATAGATTAGATATGGATGGATCCATGATGTGTGATTAAAAGTACGGGCAGTAGGAGTAGGAGTAGTAGATGTAAGCCATGATCGCCCTCAAAGCAAGGTACAATGAATCTATCCCAGTAAGCAATCGCACCTTCCTAAAACTTCCATATACAGATATACAGACATATGCGTTGCTCCTTGCCGGTTTGAATTAAGAATATATACCATCTCAAAAGGCAAATGCGACCTAGGCAGCGTCCCCGAGTAGGGAAGAAATTAAAACACATACTGGCATGATATCTATACTAGCTGACTAAGTATATCTCTATCAAGTGAAAATGTTTGGTACTGTTGGATATTGGAGGGCGATGGTCCTGATCGTGACGTCAGGCAGCCCAGATATATCTCGAGGCACCAAGACCAACCAAATCGATATGATCAGTAACAATCACTGACAATATGAGCGGCACAGTAAGTATAAAATACACTCCGCTTTATGATGACGATCTCAACTTTTAATAGCAAACAGAATACTCTCTAGGGAATCCATTGAACCGAGAGCCTTCGGTCAAGGAGCTCGTCTCGAAGTAGGCATTCGCAAAGGTGGCTGTAGCCAAAACTGACATGACAAGATTCATAACGCCCGACTCGATATCCTACGACCGCAACCACGGCCCTATCCCGCAGTTGTCTGCAGGCACACACGCCGTTCAGATCGATGGCCTTGTCACAAACCCTCTACGCCTAACGATTGACCAACTCGCGACAGAATTCCCCCAACAAGAGGTCTGGTGTGCTCTGGAATGCGCAGGTAATCGACGACATACTATGCGAACAATGCTCAAAGAAGTGGACGGCATCGATTGGGGCGACGCGGCTGTAATGAATTGCAAATGGAAAGGACCGACGCTCAGGAGTGTATTACACCGCGCTGGTGTACACCAGGCCGGTCCTGGGCTGCATGTCGCGTTTTCATCTTATCAGGTAGAGTGCCAGGACGACAAATGGTTTGGGGGAAGTGTTGAGTTGGAGAGAGGACTGAGCGAGGATGAGGAGGCAATTCTCGCGCTAGAGGTTAGTCTCGCCAATATTGTATGGATAGCGTGGCTGACGGGCCAGATGAACGACTCTCCGCTCCAGCCAAATCATGGCTACCCTGTTCGTGTTGTGCTGCCCGGAATCGCGGGCGCGAGATGGGTTAAATGGCTTGACAGAATCACAGTTCAGCGCGAGGAATCAACCAATTTCTACCAACGGCGTGACTACAAAATGCTGCCTGAAGAGGCTGTGAACAGGGAGTCGGCGGAACCATTCTGGGATCGGACGCCTGCGATGTCCGAGGTGTTGATTAACTCGGTTGTAGCTGTACCTGAGGATAACGAGACTGTCTACCTCTCGACATTAGGAAGATTAGAGGTTAAAGGGTATGCGGTTCCTCAAGGATCAAACGGTCCCGTGACAAAGGTGCAAGTCTCGGGTGATGGAGGAAGGAGCTGGGTGGACGCGCAAATTAGGCAAGACGGTTCAAATGGAAATAAGGCAAAGAAGTGGTGCTGGGTTTTGTGGACGGCAAAAATAGAAATCGAGAAGGGAGCTGGGAGAGAGATAGTGAGTCGAGCAGTTGATGCCGGGGGAGACCGGCAAATAGAGCACACGCCGTGGAATCTAAGAGGCGTTGGGTATAGCGGGTATGGAAGAGCGAGGAATTTGACTGTTCGGTAGTAATATGCTTGCTGTTGGTATGGGATGTATATAAATCTGAGCAATGCACATTGATCTATAATAAGACAGCATAATGTATACAGTTGTGCGGATCATGGAAGAACGATATATTTCTCCAAATGCTTGGGAATTGCGTTCCTCAGACCCTTGGTCTCAAGCCATGAGTTGGAGAACAACCTGTCTGCGTATCGGTAGGCACCGTCGGCAAGGATTGTCACCACTGTGCTACCCCTGCCAAGTTTTTCTGCAACTTCCTTCGCTGCGACAACGTTGAGGGCTGAACTGGCACCGAGGTAAAGACCTTCCTCGTCGAGGCAGCGGTAGACCATCTCAATGGACTTCTCGTCGCTGATGTTCAACGATCCGTCCAAGGTCTCGACGTCAGGCTGGAGGTTGTCCGTAATTCGGCCCTGGCCAATTCCCTCAGTGATACTGCTGCCAGAACGCTCAACCAACTTTCCGCCGCTCTGAATGTAGCTGTGGAGAACACTGCCGGGAGGATCCGCGAGGAAGGACTTGACACGGTTGTTACTGATCTGCTTGAGGAAATAGGTAATTCCGGCAAGGGTACCTCCCGTGCCCGTCGAGCAGGTAAACGCATCAACTTTGCCCCCAGTCTGAGCCCAGATCTCTGGGCCAGTAGTCTCGACATGGGCTCGGCGATTGGCCGTGTTGTCGAACTGGTTGGTCCACACAGCATTGTCCAGTGACTCCGCATGTCTCCGCGCCTGATGGTTGTAGTTCTCTGGATTGTCGAAAGCAACGGCTGGGACAGGGTATACCTCCGCGCCGAGCAGACGCAGAAGGTCAATCTTGCCTTGCGACTGTGTGTTGGGCATGTAGATAACAAGCTTGTAACCCTTGGATCGGCACACGTGCGCGAGACCAATTCCGGTGTTTCCTGCTGTTCCCTCTACAACGGTGCCGCCAGGCTTCAGAAGACCCCTCTCCTCCGCATCCTTGACGACGTAGAGGGCGGCCCTATCCTTAACGCTGCCTCCGGGGTTCTGGAATTCGGCTTTACCGAGAACGTTGCATCCGGTCTCTTCGGAGAGTCGCTTGAGGCGGATAAGTGGTGTGTTACCAATTGCTGAAGGAGAGAATTATCAGTCGACGACAGCCCCTCTAGTCAGATGCAGTGCTCCCCGCTTACCTTCGGTTAGTCCATTAACGATGCCTTGAGCCTTAGAGACTCGGACGCCGTAGGAATTTTCGGTCGTGCTGCGCAAGGCAGTTGTCGCAAATCGCCGGACACTCTGCCTGAACATCCTGTAAATCTTAACGTCGCTATCCCAATTGATAGATAGAAAGAATGAGTGGACGTTCCCGGATGAGATATCCAATTGACATTCAATCAACGACCAATCTCGGCATTAGTAACAAATCACGTGAGTGATGGCGTGATAGCTATCGCAGCTCGAGGCACCTTGATTCAGGTGAAGGGGTCGCCATTACACGGATACTTGTAGGTTGACAGCGCAATCGAAAGTGTATGTATACCAACCAGAAGGCACGTAAGACACCGGGTGTATCGAGAGACCAATCAGCTGAATGAGCTGTGCCAGTTGTAAAGATAATCACGTGCTGCCCTAACCCTTATCAGTACTGCCAGTTTGGGGTGTTTGTTTATCCTCTGGCCCGTGACTCTCAGCAACGATCATAACAAGCACTAAGACAAACAACCATCGCCAACAAACTGCTTCAGCCATCGACCTTTCACGCCAAAACCCCGCAGTTTATTGAACGCGGGCTGATATACAAATGCGACTCTACTAGGATGATCTCTGATTCATCTCTTGCCATCGATAACTGATCAACACCTCCTTACCGCCATCATTACCCTCATTCAAGATGCCTAGTCGAGTTTCCGCCCGTTCGACATCTAGCACTGGGCGCAAAGGCTCCACGCAGACCACAGCATCGACTGGCCGCGCTGGATCAGCGACACCTTCATTTGCCATTCCAGAGGAACCTGCATTACCTGAAGCCATCCCAAATCTCCGCCGGGATGTGTGCGCGATTTTCGCTGATGCCCAGCGCTCGACAACAGGTCACCGCAAACTCGTTGTCCGGCTAAGGAAGATTCAAGAAGCTTGCTGTGGGATCTCCCGGAAGAACTCCAAAAAAGACGACAAGGACGCCGAATCCGCCGCAGAGCGATTGATTCCAGGCGAAGAGACGATACCCGAGAAGGAATTCAATATTGAAGTGGGCCGTTGTGTGTTACGAATATTGACAATCAAGAAGACAGAAACTGTCGGCGATCGCATTTTGCGCTTCCTTGGAAACTTCCTCACTCATGGATCAGAGAAGGATGCCGAGGTTTTCGGCTCTGATGAGGATGAGGACGGCATACAGAATACGCACGAGAGACCAACTGCGCATTTGACCACCAGTCTTGTCTCACTTATAGTACCTCTGTTGTCTGCCAAGGACAAGATCGTGCGCTTCCGTACTACCCAGGTCATCGCACATGTTGTCAATTCACTCGACACAGTGGACGATGAATTATACCACACCCTCCGACAGGGTCTCCTAAAACGGATTCGCGACAAAGAACCGTCTGTTAGGGTACAAGCTGTCATGGGCCTCGCACGCCTAGCTGGAAATGAAGAAGATGAGGATGAGAATGACGATACCAATGCTCTTGTGGAGAAGTTGGTTGATATAATGCAGAATGACACGGGTGCGGAGGTTCGGAGAACATTGCTCCTTAACCTGCCGTTGATTCCGTCCACTCTTCCATACCTTCTTGAGCGCGCCCGTGACCTCGATGCACCTACGCGACGGGCATTGTACTCTCGCCTACTTCCGACACTAGGAGATTTCCGACATTTGTCTCTGTCAATGAGAGAAAAGCTACTCAGATGGGGTCTGCGTGACCGTGATGAAAGTGTGAGGAAGGCTACCGGAAAGCTGTTTTACGACCGCTGGGTTGAGGATATTGCGGGAACAAACAGTGATCCCGAGAACGTCGGGCAGCGCTCGGAGCCCAGTATTCCTGCTCTTCTGGAACTTTTGGAGCGAGTTGATGTAGTAAATTCCGGAATGGAATCTGGGATAGCGCACGAAGCTATGCGCAGCTTCTGGGAAGGCCGACCAGACTATCGAGAAGCGGTTTTGTTTGATGAAGCCTTCTGGGAGTCAATGTCAGCCGAATCTGCTTTCCTTCTACGCTCATTCAGCGACTTCTGCCGGGTTGAAAATGAAGGTAAATATGACAATCTTGCCGACGAGAAGATCCCAGTTGTTACTGCTCTCGCGATGTACCTCCATAAATACATGACCGAGCTTCTACAGCGCAAGAAACTTACAAAAGACGCCACTGATGTGAACGACGACGAAACTGTTGAGATTGAATTCATTGTTGAGCAACTGCTACATATCGCGATGACTCTTGATTATAGCGACGAAGTTGGGCGAAGAAAGATGTTCTCTTTACTCCGCGAAGCACTTGCTGTGCCAGAGCTTCCCCAGGAATCTACAAAGCTCACAGTCGAAACGCTGAGATGCGTTTGTGGGCCTGATGCCGCCGCTGAAAGCGAATTCTGCAGTGTTGTATTGGAAGCGATTGCTGAGGTCCACGACACAATTATTACCGAAGATAGCTTTGTGTCTGCAAAGTCCGAAATCAGTGATGATGCCAGCAGCCGCCATCGATCCGAAACGCCAATGAGTGAGGATGAAAAACCCTTCAACAAGGAAGAGGCCAAGGCCAAGGTTCTCAAGGAAATTGTGGTTAATATGAAGTGTCTGCACATTGCGCTTTGCATGCTGCAGAATGTTGAAGGCAACCTTCAGGCCAACATGAACCTGGTGACTATGTTGAACAACCTAGTTGTGCCTGCCGTCCGGAGTCATGAAGCTCCAATCCGAGAGCGGGGTCTAGAATGTCTTGGACTTTGCTGCTTGCTCGATAAGGTGAGAGTGACTCTCCACGGATTATTGTATCTCTTTACTGACCATTCTCTTAGACCCTCGCGGAAGAGAACATGACGCTATTTATTCACTGTTATAGCAAAGGCCATGAGCCTCTGCAAGTCACGGCTATTCAAATTCTATGTGATATGCTGACCAGTCATCCGTCGCTGCTAGCTCCTGTGACCCAGGCCGACAAGGAGACAGTCGCGCCGCCAGCGTTCCAGAAACCACTGCTCAAGGTCTTTGCTAGGGCTCTCAAACCAAACTCGCCAACCACTGTACAGACAGCTGCTGCCACAGCCCTCTCCAAGCTTATGCTCACTGGTGTTTTCACGCCCTCGGTCCCCAATATTCCCCAGGGCATTCAAGAATTCAACCAAAACGCTATCGAGACGCTCTTACAGTCGCTTGTCGTATCATTTTTCCATCCTCGGACCCGTGACAACCCCGCTCTCAGGCAGTCCCTGGCCTATTTTTTCCCTGTATACTGCCATTCCCAGCCGGATAACACCCAGCATATGCGTAAAATCACTGTCCCGGTTATTCGAACTGTCCTGAACTCAGCCGAAGAATACTACTCGCTTGAAGCTGAAGAAGACAGTGATGGCGAGGTCGACCAAACTATTGGTGACAAGGAATTGAAGGCACTGATGAGCGGAGTTCTTGGTATGCTCTCGGAGTGGACTGACGAGCGCAGAGTTGTCGGGCTGGGTGGTGAAAGGGTTCTTGCGGGAGGCCCTGCAAGCTCGAATGCTTGTGGATTCATCCATTTAGAATTGGTCAAGGACATTCTGGAGCGCGTGCTCGGAATCAGCTCCGGCAATAATCGCTGCTCTAAGGAAGAACGGAAACTCCTGTTCTCGCTCATGAGCAAGCTCTATATCTCCCCGCCAACAGCGCCCTCGCGCTCAGCGTCTCAAAACCCCGACAACGACGATCCGTTCCGCTCCAGCGTCCGAAGCTCTCAGGGCGAAATCAGCCCGGAAAATCTTGCTCTAACACAAGAAATCAAGGAGCTCCTAGACCAGACCATTGAAGAAGGCATGGCGACCGATGCTGCAGGCCGGAATGCCCTCGTCAAAGTAAAGAACGTGGTACTTAAGCTGCTGGCGGCACCCACGCGACCTACTAGCGCACGGGGTCGCGAGAGCAGCGTCGAGACCGAAAGTGATATGGCGAGTGTCCGATCCAGAAGTGTTCGGCCGTCTGTTGAGCCTGGGCTTTCGCGGCGCGGTGTATCGGTGGAGCCGAGTATCATGGAAGAGGACGAGAATGAGGACAGCCGGATGACGGTTATCAAGGAGGAAGAAACTATTATGGAGGAATGAGTTTCGTTCTTATGAATTTCCCGTTTGTTCGGCGCCGGTGTTTTAGGGAGGTGGATGGGTTGGATATTATTTATGGCTCGGGTTGCAATGTATTTATTTGATTCTTGGTGATGGCTGTAAATGACTTGTTTCCGGAGTGCTTTTCAGTGCTCTGTATATGCTTATGACGATTAATGGTATTCACGTCCGTCTACCTCGAAGTATCAAGGGAGTGTATAATGGCACCTAAGCGCGGAGTAGGCTGCTGCCCTCAATGACTCGGTTCTTAACCTCTTAGGGGACTTTAAAGTTGTTAAAGTTGATGGACAAACAGTTGACAGCTCCCAGACGTGGCTAGCGTTTCAGCCTCAGGCTGCCATCAGGATGACATGGCATCCTGCGCATAGGCCGGTCATTATTCAACCATCTGCGTCGAAATGTATTCGAGCTGTTACAGTGGGTTAAATCACGGAGGGTTCCCATGGTCCGATTATTGAATTGATGGCATCGATTCCGCGATTCAATTTCGGCGGCATTTTATGATTTTAATATTAATCTGCGGGAATGGCCGCAGGAGGTGGGGACTTTTAGCACTCGGAAGCGAGGCTTCCGTCTTAATTTCTCATCTCCAATTGCCTGCTTGGAAAAAGCTGGGAAATGCTCCGGAGGTGGTCCAGATAGCAGGATGGGAGGATGGGGAGCTGCTTTTGGGCCTTCGGTTTCATGTCGTGATCAGGCAGAGATAGTAAGGTACCTAGTGGTGTGGGTGAGGCTCATGTGTTCCTGTTAAGGCCAAACAGTACACCAGAGAAACAAACTTCTAGGTAAGATACTTACGGCAATCGAGTACCTTTATAACTCTGGCTCTTTAGCACCCAATGATCACTTGATAATATTAGCTCGGGACAGCTCAGCATTTCCTTGCGATTGATCCAAAGTCAAGTGGTTGATGACAGCCCTTGTCTCCTCAAGGCCTCTCAATTGTAAGCGTCTCGGCAACAACGTGGATGCTGGATGGAAGCACATTTGTAGAATCCAATGAAGACGCCGGCGCTGGGCTCTCATCGATGGAATTGATGTCGTAGCTATAATTGACATGCTAATAGCAGCCATCACTAATCCTCAGAACGATCCACGTTGGTTCCCTGTCAGTGTCGAGTGTCTTAATCCTTCCCCTCAACCTCGAAGACCCGAGACTTTTCTTTTTAATCTCGACGCTCCACCAAAACTGAACTGGTCCAGCTTGACTGGGCGGCTTTCTTTTTCTTCCCCATCCTTTTCCTCTCTCCCACTCCTTCCTCCTCTCGCTCTTCTCTTCCTTTCGCTGTATGTTTTTTGCTTCTTGATTCACGGCTTTCTTTTTCCCTCTGGTCGTGAATCCGTGTCTTCTGCTCCCACTCGCAGAGGCACGATTTTTCTCTCTCGCCTCCTTCCCCTCCCCCCTGCTGCTCCTCTGGCATTCGGAGCCAGTGTCGGTACCGTGAGCGATGGCAGCCGTATCAGCTCCCACCCCCAAGCTGGACCGCTACATCGTCGTCCATGTTGCAACTACCTGCGATGAGCATGGCGTCTACGTCACCAAGGACTCTGCAGAGGTGATCGAGTTGGGGTGGATCTTGTTGGATACCAAAACCTGCGAGGAGGTACGCAGCGATTCTTCGTGCATCGAACCAAGCCCCTCTTCTATGTCTTGATGATTGCGAGCTCAGCCGCAATCCTACCGACCGACATTCCGCAATATTGTCCTTTGCATACCGCTGACGGTGATTTTGTTTCTTAGCTGCACCGCGAGAGTGTCCTTGTAAAGCCCGTCAACACTCCGATCACGCCGCTTTGCAGTAAGTACACCCCAAGCGCGGTCCTCAGTTCTGTCACCAATCTAGCCTCATTTCCTTTTATCACCCACTCTTATTGTATACCGGCTTGCTCGGGCAATGGCTGACAGTCCTGGAAAGCGAGTCTGACGACGCTGACCTGGGAGCACGTCCGCTCAGCAGGCAGCTTCCGCGATGCCATCAGCCGATTCGACGCCTTCGCCCAAGAGCATCTCTTGTCCAAACACCTAGAATTTGCTTTTGTGACCTTGGATTCCTGGGATCTTCGTGTTCAGCTTCCTCGAGAGGCCCGAGACAAAGCGGTCGTTCTTCCCCCGTACCTCCAACACTCGCGGACATTCGACCTTCGCACCGAGTACCAAAGATGGCAAACCCACCACCCCGAATCCCTTCCCTTCGGTCCCAGCTCCCTCTCCAATATCTGTGCTGCCCTCGAGGTCGAGCCCGTTCAGTCGTCTGCCCCGATCAAGCATAATCTTCCTTTCCACCTGCAAGCCCTGGCTCCCGCTTCCCCTCGTCGGGCTATGGACGAAGCCGTAACTTTGGCCCGCGTGCTTCGTGGCCTGATTCGCAAATCCCAGCCCGCCCATGAGCATCCCGAAATCCTTACTCGGCCAATGGATGCAAGAGCGGATGTTCGTGCTTTTTTGACTGAACGTAGCAAGGTGCTTCATTTGAGCGGTCTGCCTCACGATACTACGCAGTCGGAGCTGGAGAGCTGGTTTACTCAGTTCGGCGGTCGCCCGATCGCTTTCTGGACTCTTCGTACTCCAGACCAACACAAGCCAACTGGTACTGGGTTTGCGGTCTTTTCATCCCACGAAGAGGTATGTACTACCCTTGCCCTGTCTTTGCCTTCCACTTGATCTGAATCTAACGCTCAATTTGACAGGCCGCGGAAAGCCTCTGCATGAATGGGCGTGCCCTCAACGAGAAGGCCATTGAGGTATCTCCTTCCTCCAGCCGTGTTCTTGACCGGGCGGCAGAGATTCTCACCCCATTTCCCCCGTCCAAGAATCGACCTCGACCGGGCGACTGGACCTGCCCCTCTTGTGGCTTCTCCAACTTTCAACGCCGTACGGCTTGCTTCCGATGCTCGTTCCCTGCAATGGCGGCCAACCCTGATCCAATGGGATACGGATACGGTTATGGTCCACCCTCAATGATACCGCCTCACGTCGGCGGTCACGGCCATGGAATGGGACACTCCCGGGGCGGCAATGGTGGAGTGGTTCCATTTCGTGCAGGTGACTGGAAATGTGGCTCGGAGGGGTGTGGCTACCATAACTTCGCTAAGAACATCAATTGCTTGCGCTGCGGTGCCCCTAGGTCTGTAGCTGCTGTTGTTGCCGACTCTGCATTCCCCTCGCCCATGGATCCCCCGTCGAATTTCGGCCATAGCTCTATAAGCAGTACCCCAGCCCCTGGTCCGTTTGCTTCCACTGGCGCTGCTGGGTTTGGCGGATTCAACCAACCGTTCGGAGGACCCCCTAATACCTATGGACTGCCCTCTGGCCTGGGAAGCGCTCCGGGAGGTTACCCGCCCATGGGACAGATGACTCCTGGCTATGGTTCTACAAACACCTCCCATGCCGCCGCCTCGTTCGCAAACCCAGCAACCCAGGCAGCTTTCACTGGAGTAGACCACACTTCGACCACTAGTGCCTCAAACGGCAACTTTTATGGAAATGATGGTTCAAACGACCCATTCGCGTTCCTGTCCTCAGGCTTGGGCGGCTTGACAGTGTCGGATGATGCTCACTCTCGCCGAAACGGTGCCGGTGCTAGCAAATCGCCCGCATAGGCCATTGATTTTGGCTCGTTTGACAGACAATACATTTTGTCGGAATACGTTCCATAACTCTGCTCTTTTTTCTTGCTTATATGTCAATACAGAGATGCGGGTACGTTGGTACACGTTTATTGGTGCGTGTTTGTATACGGGATTTCTGCAGTTCTGGTGCATCAGGTTGGGGGAGCAGGCAGGTAGCGTGTCTTCATTTTGCCCCATTTGATCACTATTTTTTCTTATCCTTGTTTCTTCTGCCATCTGTCTCAACTTCGTTTAACTGCTTTTCAGTATCTGCTTAGTTTTGTGATTTGAAAGCGATGTTCCAAGGTATAGACGATGGCCCCAGCAGATGGGTGCTGGTGGCTATCTCTCGATTCTGCGGTTTGGCGCCATCATCGCTGTTTTTGGCTCTCTTCAGTCGACATGGGGTTTGCCTGTCCATCTCAGGCTTGACGTCAGGGCCCTCAGGGCTCCCAGAGATTTTATTATATCATCGCGCCCTGATGCGGAGGTCGCCTCAAGCATGACATTGCATTCTAGATATTGGTTTTGTTTTTACTTTTTCCGAACTCATCTCTGCGCTCTTCGGCAACAGGGCTTTTTGGAGAATTACGGTATTGATCACGGATGGGATACATGGAACGGACTGTTGGGGGTGTTGGGGTATTCCTTTTGATCCAGCAATGACAGATTTGGGACATGCGCGGCACACGGATCGGGAATTGTGAGCACAGCAATGCCTTGGTTGTTTATAATCTTGACCTGTTATTTTTTTTATTCTTCCTATTTTGTCTTTTTGTGTTGTTTGTTCTTGCAGAAAAAGTCAACGTGCTGTCCTGCGTGCCACACTATACCTATTATTGGAGCGGACATCATGTACAGCATCATCCAAGGCAATTACTGATTCAAAACTGGTTTAATGCTAGAGGAAAACGTCTTATAGAGTAGCACAAGCAGTATCCGATCTACCTTCCAAGCCCTCCAAATAATCCCTAGCAATATCCGATATAGTCATAGGTACCGCTATACAGACAATGACCCAGATAATATAGGCATTTACTGTACACTGAAATATTGTGTCTTGTCAAACTGAGATTCACTTGCATCAACCTGTGGCACCAAGCCGTCCACTTAGCCGCGCGCTTGGCATTTGGGAGCTCTGAGGCAACCGCGGGACTCGCGTTCACCTCCATCTGTCATCGCCCAAGCTGGACCTCCCATCCCCAGCATCTCACGCCCTCCTTGCCACGAATTGCATCTTTTTTTGCGACACTTCGAGTTCTCTTGGTTTAGGTTCTACATTATCCAGCCCCATCACGGTTTTTAGAGATACTCACCGCTCATCATGTCCGGATACGACCGAGCTCTTTCAGGTAAGATAGCTTTCCTCTCCAGTATCTGCCTCTTCAGTATAGAACCTCCAAAGCTGACCGAATTATACAGTGTTCAGGTAGGGAAATAGTGTTTCTTTAGCTTGCGATGCAGCTAACTGACGATCCTTCAGCCCTGACGGGCACGTCTTCCAGGTGGAATATGCTATGGAAGCTGTGAAGAGAGGTAGGTCAAGTGTGGGATCATGTCAGCAAGACACCGCAGACTGAGCAGTTACTTATGCGCATATTTTTTTTTTCTAAATTGCAGGAACCTGTGCTGTCGGTGTAAAAGGGAAGGATGTTGTTGTGATAGGATGCGAAAAGCGGTCCGCTCTTAAACTCCAAGATACCCGCATCACACCTTCGAAAATCGCCGTCCTGGACAACCACACCATTCTCGCTTTCGCTGGCTTAAATGCAGACGCTCGAATCCTTATTGACAAAGCTCGGTTAGAAGCTCAGTCGCACCGGTTGACCGTGGAAGACCCCGTCAGCATCGAATACATCACCAAATATATTGCCAGCGTGCAGCAGCGGTACACACAAAGCGGAGGTGTCCGGCCCTTCGGTATCAGTACCCTGGTTGTTGGCTTTGACCCGAACGACAAGACACCGAGACTATACCAGACGGAGCCATCGGGTATCTATTCTGCTTGGTACGTCATTCCTAGAATTGACAGTGGAGTTCTTGGTATGAGTTTTGTCTGACTTGGAGGTTTTATAGGAAAGCGAATGCTATCGGCCGTTCCAGCAAGACCGTGCGCGAGTTCCTCGAGCGCAACCACCAGGATGAGATGGATCGGGAGCAGACGATTCAGCTTACGATCAAGTCGCTGCTGGAGGTTGTGCAGACCGGTGCTAAGAACATTGAAGTTGCTATTATGTCACCTGGTAAAACGATTGAGATGCTGCCGGATGACCAGATCGAATCTTATGTCAAGAGCATAGAGACGGAGAAGCAGGAGGAGGCAGCGAAGAAGAAGACGGGCCGCACCGGCACTACTACTGCAGCTATCCTAACACGGTCTGGTGGCGGGGAGTCCAGCGAGACCCGGGAGTAGGTTGGTGCGGCGATGTGAATAGAAGGGCTATGTGGGCTACTTTAACCTAAGGCGGATGCTTTAATCGTTCAATCTCTGGAAATCCGTGTAGAAACTAAACATCTACGAACATGGAACCACTTTTCAAAGTGTATTTTGGATCTCTAATTCGCTTCCGCGGATATATCGAGTATTGCAGCCAACGATGGCGCATGAAAGGTCGTAAATTATCGTAATGAGCATAACACTTGTCTATCCTAGACGATCTGCGGCGTCTTTCGCAGTGAAGATAGAGCGTTCTTGGTCCTCGCGCACCCGCTCATCCTTGAGCATTCTAAATTTCCATTAGCACGTATTCCCCGTCACCAGCTGGCATTGCATACCTAGAGTCTATCCGCACATCCTCACCCTCCAGTTGTAGCGTCGCTTTCGGGGTGACGGCCTCGAGGACGAAGTGGTTATCACAATGCGGGCAAAACTCGTCACTGCAATAATACTTATTAGAACCTCAATTTCGGCGGAATCAGGCAAGTATCGCGAGCGTACCTCTCTTCAAACTCCTCTGCGTCCTTCCGGAAACACTTCTTGCACTTTTTGCAGGCGAAAGTCTGTCCATATTTAGTCGCTAATCCTGCCAATCCATAGTCGTATGTCGAGGGGTCGCCAG
Organism: Aspergillus asperescens; assembly: GCA_027569075.1. NCBI lineage: Eukaryota > Fungi > Ascomycota > Eurotiomycetes > Eurotiales > Aspergillaceae > Aspergillus > Aspergillus asperescens. Next base: position 77,121 of record JAPDEH010000035.1, on the reverse strand, counting down.
GGAGTGTGGCATGGGCGTATATACCATGTCGTTTGATTTTTGGAGGGGGTGGGACTCCTGCTCAAGGTGGCATTCGGCGCAGTCGAACCATTTGCGGCCTGTATAGAAAAGAATAGTTAGCTGGGTAGTTTTAATGATATGAGGCGGAGGAAGTATACGCACAACACGCGGAGCGAATGGCCACCTGGGCGTTGAGGATGTGTTTACTTGGAGTTGAGTTAGCACAACCGGTGGAAATGGAGCGTCAGGGGGAGGTTTTAAACCGTCACATACCACATGGTTAAGAGTAAGATTAGCTCTGAATGAGAAACCAAGGTAGTCGCGGGGGTGATGGAGGGGAGGGAGATTTATGATCGAGATTGGATCCACGATACTGGCGATAGGAGCCTGGATAGACTGCTGTGGTTCCAATGCGGTTCCTCGGGCGGAAACTAAAAATAATCCAATCCCGACCTGGGGCTCAATAATAGGCGCCAATAATCAGATGGACGGTCCAGATGATGGACGCAGCTTTTGGCTCTCTTTGTTTTCTCTCGAAATTTAGATTCAATGGTTGTTTTGTCTTTTATTCTGTACTCCTTTTTTCTCTCCTGTCCGCGTGCTGTCCGCCTCCCCACTCCGCTTCCTGCCACTTCTTTGACTCCCCTCCACCTACGTACACCTCCCTCTAAGCCCCCGTTTCATCTTCATCTTCGCTTTGATTCGCGGCTCTTCATCCTTTCTTTTTCTCCCATACTCTCTCGTCTCAGCCCTCGCACTTCCGTTCCTTTCGCGGCGCCTCCTTACGTCTAACTCAGTTAACCGACTGTGGACAACTTCTCCAGGCACAACCTCTCCCACTCCTGCGCGTTTGATCGGCCAGTCTCTTCATTCAACACCGGTGAATTTCGACAGGACACTATATTGACATACCGTTATTGAGAGCCTATGATCCATCTTCCCGATCGATCCTTGTCCCGGATTCGTCGCCATGGAGGGAAACGGCAAGGGCAAAGACGCTACGGATAGCGCCCCCATTGTATGTCATCCGCAACGGTATACGAGTCTCCAGCACTAACCTAGACCAATCTCTAGAGGCCCGTCTCTTCACTTCTTTCCCACTTTGAAAATCTCTCACATCGTCTTTCCCCGTCAGCCGCTCCAAACGGTTCCCGCGATTCCTCTCTTCTCAAAGCACCAGAGCTAGGCGACGACCTCCGCTCATCCTCCCGAGCTTCTCTCGACCTCCCTCGTCCGATATCTCCTTGGGCTTCGGTGACTGATATAACAAATGGCCAGCGGAGTGATTCAGTGAGCGCTATTCCTCGACGGAATGGCGGATCCCCCGGAATATCATCTAGCCGGAGGCAAAGTAGGCCTATGTCAATGGTCTTCCGCTCATCACCGCAGCCAGCACCCACCTTGACAGTAGAGTCTCCCCGTTCTCCGCCACCTGGATTCGGCACCCCTGGGGATCGTTGGGATGATGTCCGTTTCGCACGCAGTGCGCCGAATGCGTCGCCGGTACCCCTACACCTTTCGTCTGGGAAAGCGTCGCCCAGTCGGCCGACAACGCCTATTGATGCGGCACCCGTCCCATCGGAGCGGAAACCCGGGCTCTCCCCGCGACTTTCATCCTCAGTAGGATCAAATGGCGCAAGTCCTACCATACCTCCTCTCAATCGAGCAACGAAGCCCAAAATTCCCGCAAAGCCAGCAACCCTATCCTTCCAAGATTCAGGCGCCTCTCTAGCACCACGTTTGCTACAAGCACCTTCACAAGAACATATCTCACATTTCAGCACTCCGCCGAGCAGCCCTGAGAAGCCATCACATAATCAACCTCCAGTTACGAAGCCAGTTCAACCTCCACCGCCCTCTTCCCGCCAATCTCCACCCCCGCCTGCCGTCGACATTCCAGCACAGCGATCGATAGAGAGATCACCTGCTCGTCCCACGACCTCTCTGCTAGGCCCCAGGGCATCGTCAGCTTCACGGCGCTCGCCCGCCCCTGGACCTCCACAGCAATCGAAGCCGTTGACGGTACAGATTCCCAGAGGGCCTTCTGCACAGCCTTCATCTTTATCAAGTGCACCCCTGCATATGCAACTACGTCAGAGGAGTGACAGTCCTCATGATCGACCGGATCTCCCACCACGGCACCCATCAGTGGCCCGGAGGAGCGGTAGGTCTCCTTCGAGGCAAACCCCAACTCTCGAAAGCCCGGTACCTTCAAGGCCTATTCCGAGACCAGACTCGATTCAAACCCCCAAGATTCAAAGGCAACCGTCATTCTCTCGAGAGACGAAGCTCGTTCCCCCCGCCCCTGCTATCCGCGCCGCTCCGAGCGAAGAGGAATCAGTTGCGGGCGAGCCCCCAGCGCGGACCGATTATCCAGACGCCTCAAACCCGAACAGGCGGCCGCCAATTTTGAAAACGGGGCCTAAAGAGATCAATACGCGCTATGATACTCGGCTAATGGACGTGTGCGGGAAACATGTCTGCACAACCGGCTATATAACACGCGTCTGGGATCTTACGACCGGCGAACAGATTATGAGTCTAAGTCATGGTGAGACTGTCAAAAGCCTGTCTCTGGCATTCAAACCGGGAAGCGGCCTTGAGGACGAGGGCCAACGGATTTGGATAGGAACAAATTCTGGGGAACTTCACGAGATCGATGTCCTAAATGGGTCGATTGTAGCCTCGCGGTCTTATCCCTCGCGACGAGAGGTGATTAAGATCCTGCGGCATAAGAAAGAAATGTGGACCCTCGATGATGAAGGCAGGTTGCTGGTATGGCCTCCAGATGAATCGGGGATTCCAAATTTGCACTATAGCTACCACAATCCGTACGACAGGGTTGCAAAGGGACACACCTTTTCCATGGTCGTCGGGGACTTCCTTTGGATGGCTACGGGCAAAGAGGTACATGTGTATCAACCAGATGCACACGACGATATTTCGTTCAAAGTTCTCAAAAAGCCACTGGGAGCGCACCACACAGGAGAAGTTACTTCTGGCGCCTATACTAGCCGAGATGGTGGCTGGGTGTATCTTGGCCACGCAGATGGCAAAGTCACTATCTACTCAGCAAACAACTATGCCTGTCTAAATGTAGTGAACGTCAGTGTATACAAAATCAACTGTCTGGGTATTGTAGGGGACAACCTCTGGGCTGCCTACAAAACCGGCATGATTTACGTTTATGATACGACTACCAACCCGTGGAGAGTTTTGAAAGATTGGCGCGCACATGACAGTCCTGTATGCGGGTTCTTACTCGATTCGAGCAGTGTGTGGACGATGAATCGACTGCAAGTGACTTCTCTCGGAACGGACAATTGCATTCGCCTTTGGGATGGAATGCTTGAAGACGATTGGTTAGGTAAGTTCCATTTCTTTCAGGGATCATTCACAAGCTAACTATGATATAGAGTCCCAAATGCAGAAGAGAGATGTGGAGTTCTGTACTTTCCGTGAAATCGATGCAGTAATCATGACCTGGAATGCCGGTGCTTCTACCCCAGGTAGTGTACGCACGTCTACCTTCATCCAAGACGCGATCCATCCGGAAAATCCGCCAGAGCTTCTAGTTTTCGGCTTCCAGGAACTGGTTGATCTCGAAAACAAGAAAATAACAGCTAGTACGTTTTTTGAGCTCAAGTGGGAAAGTCGCCTGCTAACTGGCCGCAGAGAGCTTGCTTCTGGGAAGCAAGAAGAAGGAAAGTGGAGAGAAAGAACATATGAGTCGTCAGTACAGAGTGTGGATGGAGCACTTGACGCGCTGTATCAACGACTGCATGCCACTCGAGGAGTCGTATGTGCTCTTGCATAGCGCGAATCTAATAGGTCTCTTTACATGTATATTCGTCAAACACAAAGTGCGGACTAAGATCAAAGATGTCAGTGCCGCCGAGGTGAAACGTGGCATGGGAGGATTGCACGGGAATAAGGTAGGTTCCGGGATTCAATAAGCGCAGAGAATGCAGAGCTAACTGTGTAGGGTGCCCTTGTTTGCCGCTTTGTTCTCGAGGACAGTTCCCTTTGCTTTGTGAATTGCCATCTAGCAGCCGGGCAGACGCAAACCACTCACCGCAACAATGATATCGCCGCTATCCTCGAAACCGAATCTCTACCTGTAGAGAACAGTCTAACATCTCGCTTGGACCACTTTGTGAGTGGTGGGGATGGGTCAATGATCATGGACCACGAGATCTGTATTCTGAATGGCGACCTCAACTACCGCATTGACTCAATTCCGCGGAACGTGATCATTGAGGATATCCGAAATAACAATCTCCCCAAACTACTGGATCGGGATCAGCTCCTGGCGTCAAGACGGAAGAACCCAGGGTTCCGGCTGAGGGCGTTCCAAGAGGCCCCGATTACATTTGCTCCCACATACAAGTATGATGTGGGTACGGATGACTACGACTCCAGTGACAAGAAGCGATCTCCTGCCTGGTGTGACCGGGTTCTGTACAGGGGACTAGGTCGGGTCAAACAACTAGAATACCGGCGCCATGAGGTTCGAGCGTCCGATCACCGGCCAGTAAGCGCGACTTTCAAGCTCCGCATCAAGACGGTGCTTCCTGATAAACGCGAACTTATGTGGGAAACCTGTCAAAAAGATTTCCAGGATGAGAAACGGAGGCTTGCATCTGAGGCCAGGTGGGTACCGATACCACATAAAATCTAAGAGGTTCTATCACTGATCTCCGTACAGCATTGAGTATCTCATAAGCATCCTCGGAACCGACCCTAAGGAAGCACGAGCTCTCATTCTGGGCACCTGAGGCCACACGCCGTCTCTATCCATATGGCTTGGTCTTGTTTCTATCCTCTTGCTTTTATTATATCTCCTGTTACTAGAGGTTGGGATCTCATTGGTGCCTGGTTGGAGGCGCGAAAAACTGCATGGTATCTTGGTCACCCTGTTCTGTCCTCGCAGGAAATGGTGACATGTACGACTAATGATTCACGATAGACATGTATCATGATAGAGCTGCCCGTGTGTGAGGTGAAAGTTATAATCCAATAATATGGTGTACAGTACAGACTAGATAATTATCCAGCTATGCATATCAATATGAGCGTTAAGTCACATCAAGCCTGGAAGGAACACTCGCCGGTGGCCTCCTTCCTGATTCAGAAGCCACACTCATACCCCGGCCACGCCCATTTCCGAACTGCGCCTCTCAACTCGCATCATTCTTCTCTCATCTTCCGTTTAATACTGGTCACGATCTCTGTAACCAGATCCACAGTCACACAATCTCTTATTCTACACGCCCAGCGCCATGTCTTCAATCCAGCAATATACCGACGAACTTAGGGAGAGACGGCGTCGAGACGCGCGGTATCGGACGCAGCACGAGGTCTTGGTCTGGTTGAGCTCATCCATAACCCTTCGTCGGAAAGAACTAGTGCAGTCTCTCACTCGGTGAGCCTTCTCCGTACTTTGCGGGCGCAGTCTACTAATCCCATCACTCAATAGTCTGATTATCAGCCGCGATGTCGCCGAGTTCAGTGACATGACCATCGAATGCCGAGGCGTGAGATTCCGATGTCATAAGGCGATCGTCTGCGCTCAGTCCGCAACTATCAAGGATTGCTGCAAAGAGACTCCTACAAAAGGAGTACGCAGCCCTATTCTAGGTGAAACCTTTGGCAGTTGAATCCTAAATGTTTCATTCTAGGGTTGTATTGTCAAAATCAAATGCCACCCGCTCGTTTTCCGAATGGCGCTCGATTATTTATACACATGCGACTATCGTTTCTATCTAGCATGGGACTTTCCCACTCGGTTCCTAGCTGAGGGACAGACTGTGCCGGTTGACCCCGTTGGTACGTACCATGTCTTTATGATTGGGGAAGGACAGAATCTCATTGCAATATAGACCGGTTAGATTGCTGCGAGTTATCTCTCCACCTCCAAGTGCACGTTTTGGCGCACTGTCTCCGTATACCGGCACTGAGGTACTTCTCTGCTTTCAATATCGCTCGCGTTCTACAGAGGACGTCGTTCCCGACTGTGTTTCCACGATTCGTGCGCGAGGTGTACAAGACCATCGGCAGGAAGCATGCACTTGTGAAGAGGCTGGTCGTCGACCACGCGGATAAGGTCATTCGCGAGTCCTGGGGCCGAAATCACTATGATGGGCGGTTCCCACGGTATTTGTTTACTGAACTCGAGGAGTTTATGCTTGATTTCATTGCGTATAGAACGGTTTTGGATGCACCTTTGGACGACTATAGTACAGGCTGCCGCATATCCTGGAGTCATTGGTATTGTTGACTTTGACTTTGGTTCCTGTATGCTTAAGCTTTTGGCACTGATCATAGAACCGGCTGCTATAGGGAATGGTTGTATTGGGAACTCAATGTATTGTTTAGACCGTTATATCGTTGGCGTTATTTAGTTCCAGCGCAAAAGAGCTTAATACGAGACAATCCCCAATTTTGATTGCGTTTATAAGGTGGTATTCATGTGCCAAACAATATGGGAAACAATTATATCATATTAGGACCATCAAGTGACGTAGAAGCTCAGCCCATCACCTTGAACAACCCATAAGGGAAAAGAAAATACCAAAAGAACATGTAAATCACAAGCTACCGCCACAAATCACCCCGACTATCCCTCTTAAACCCACCACTACTCTTCGGCCGCTCATCCTCAACAGGCACAGCCAAAAACCCGCCAAACCCATTCCCGACAAGGACACTCTTGCGTGCATCCCCGCCCCAGCTCCGACCCAGCGACGCATCATGGAAACTCACCGGCCTCGTCACACTATCCCTCCGGCCGCTCGTCGAGCTTCCCAGGGGTTCATAGGGTGTGAAATTCCACTCTAGCTCATCCAGACCCTTACTGTAGACGCTCAAGGGCCTCGCCAGCCCACCACCCATGAACTGGGGGCCTGATTCGCCGCCTCCGTAGAGGCGCGGGGGTGGGGCGAGGAGGAGGGCTTCCGGGAGGTCTGCGTCGCGGACGTAGAGGTCGCGCAGGGCCGGGAGGGAGTTGGTCATGAGTGTAGAGATTAGGTAGGTGTAGTAGCTTGCTGCCTTTGGGGGCACGCCGTAGGAGCCCGGGGGTGAGGTGATTTCGTAGTGGAGGAGTTGGAGGGATTTGGATGTCAAGGGGGGGATCTTTTCCGGGGGGAAGGAGCGGTTAACTTCTTGGATTATTAGGAGGGCGGCGAGGTTGGGGGCTGATGAGAGGAGGGCGTGGAGGGTTGCTGGCGAGATGCCGGTTGAGGATAGGGTTAGGTTGAGGAGGTTTTTGCGGGAGGTTGGGTGGGAGAGGAAGGAGATTAAGCCGGATGTTGTGATGTTGGGTGTGTTGCGGAGGGTGAGGCGTTGGATGGCGGGGAAGGGGGGTAGGGTTTGGCCTTGGTTGGAGAAGATGGAATCGTCGAGGTAGGCGATGTTGTCGATTGTGAGATCGCAGAGGTGCGGGAAGGAGGCGAGGGAGAGGCGGAGTATGGAGGTTTCGATTTGGAGGTTGGAGAGTTCGAGGATCTCGAGGTTTGTCCAGAGGTGTGAACCTGGGAGCTGGGCGAAGGAGCCCTCTGCGCCGTGATGGTAGGTCATGCGGCGGAGATCCGTGCAGCGAGCCATGACTTCTTGTTTGAGGGTTAAGCATGTTGGGTCGTCGCTGTAGAAGCCGGAGGGGAGGTCGACGTAGCGGAGACTGGGCAGGACGGAGATGGTTCGAGCAATCTGGGCTTTGTTCGCTTCGCGGGTCATGTATGGCATGCGCAGGGAGAGGACCTGCCTTCCCAGTTCGCGCGAGAGTCGGACGGTGCGCATGAAGAGGGACAGTCGGACCTGTGGGGGGTCGATGGGGTCGGCATTGCGGTCGAAGCGCGAGCGGCGCTTTCGCTTGGCTGCTAATATTTCTTCTAGTTCGCAATAGTGGACCGCGTCGATGCGGACATGGGAGTATCTGCTGTGGTCAGTCAGATGTAGACGAGGATGAGTTTATAGAGACCGTACAGCAAAGACCGGGCAACCGGGTACCAGCGCCTAGAGACCAGTGCACAGTGTGCCAGATCACGCATGTCACAGAGCATGCATCCATCCTCGGTCATCGACTCCTCGGAGGTATCGTACGAACTGTCGGCGGCATGGGGACAAACAAAGGTCAGTATCCGAGCTAGGACGGGGCTCGGAAGCTGGTTGAGGAGATATAGGGTGTGGGTAGGTAGCGGAGGGGCATCGCTGTTCATGCGGAGGTGGTCATAGCTAACGGCGTTCCCCGCACGGCTCTGGCTCTTGGAACGCCCGCGAAGTCGGCTCAGTAATCCCATTCTGGAGATAAAGACGGCATGGGTCCAGCCAGGTGTCAGAAAAGTGTGAAGATGAGACGAGCTGTCAGAAATACACGATAAAACGAGGAGCTGGAGGCGGCGGGGGTGCCAACAAAGAAAGCAAAGTAGGTTTCAGGGAGCGCTAGTGGGCGTCTCTTATAGTTATACTATTATACACCCAATCCGTCCTAATTTAACAATTGTTTGAACTCTGGAGATCTCATGTGTTGGACTCCAGCCCTGCACTTTGCCGAAGTCTGATACTTCTTTGTTGGGTTTGTCCCTGGCCAGCCTCCCAGTCCTGGAGCCGAGGGTTCAGCCTTGCTCTATGGAGAATTGAGACGCTCATTATTGGCCCCGATCTGAGGTTGCCATATTTATAACCACGAATCAATTGTGGGTGCGAAACGGCGATCAGACAAAGAGGCGCCGAGAGTGGTGGTGTAAAATGAGCGATCCAGCGACCTGCAGACAGTCGTTTCATCTGGCGCTGGTCGCTTTATTTTTGATCCTTCGGGCGTTGGAGTCTTGACTCCTGACCCTGAAGGCATCAACATTCCACGCACGTGCCCATTCAACTGCTTCATTCTACGACCTCTCCGGCTTCAGATTCAATGATTCAATGATTCAATACCCCAGTCAAACATCTGAGGTTATTCCGATGGCAGCTCACCAGGACAGACCACCATGACATCATGCACTGGTCACTCTAGCCTCATCGCGTCTACACAGGGAGTTGACAAACAATACTCGGGGGGCATGGCTTTCTCCTCCAGCAAGACGACATCAACTCCTTATGCTGTATAACCGGTGTTTACCAACCTCCCCAAGGACCTTAAACACCCTCCTCAACACCTTCAGCTCGAGATCCTACACAAGGCACCTCAGTTATTCTCAGCCTCTCTACAGAACTTTGACAATGCCTGCAAAAGACCCCGGCCACAAAGGCCGTCCTCCATATCTGATCCGATCTGACCAAGAATTCGGTCCGGTCAAATGGCACGCCAGTTGCGATTGCGGCCAGGTCACATATAAAATCAACCGACAGATGCCGTTGAACGCAAAGTACTGCCACTGTCGAAGTTGTCAAAAGACACATGGTGCGGAGTTTTGGCATATAAATGCACTAACGGCAGATAATTGACTTCTATACGGAGTAGGTGCGCCATTCCAGTGGTGCGGCATTTTCCTTAAATCCGATATCCTCTTCACCAAAGGCATACAAGGTCTTTCGTTCTACTCTTCCCAGGTCAAGTCGAGGGACTACCAGTTACCGACAAAGGTGGCATGCACGCACTGTCGGAGCCCGATCATGGATGAAGGACGGAATGTCTGTTTGATATTCCCTGGGCTGATTGACTATGAGGCGTCGGGGACGGATCACCATACGTGGAGGGAGGCGTTTGAACCGAAGTGCGTTCCAACCACCCCCCAGGCATGGACAATCGGTAGTTTTGAGGCTAATATACATCAGGATGCATATATTCTACGCCAGCCGTGCAATCGATATCGCAGATGGAAAGCCCAAGTGGGCTGGCTTGGATGAGCAGAGCGATCTACTCGGTGACTATGGGAATCCAAAGGATGATAGTACACGCACACGAATGTGATTCTACATTATTAAAGACAGAGACTGGCCTCTGCGAAAGTATTATGGGCTAGCCAGTAGATCATGTAATATGTAGATAAATAAGGGCATCAATCTGAAGTCGGTTACAAAAATGACGTCGATGGGATTTCCCCACCACGAATTTATCTACAACCAAACCTCTCATCCGCAAACTTCGTAATAATTACGACCCTACAAGGCACAATATACAATTTGTGAGTTCCCCCCATCTTTAATCAAACAATTCTCTTCTACACTACACATTCCCTCCTTAAAAGACCCCGTCACCCACCACTAACACTTACCCCGCAACTCCCACCTATACCATTACCTGCAACAACAATCTAACCTAACACAACACCCTTCAACTAGCCAGCCTCCCTCCTACCCAAAAACAAAACCACAACGAGCATCCGCCAAAATGTCCTGGACGCAAAAAACATTCTCTCTGCCGCCCAAGTCCCGCGGCTCATACCTCATAACCGACCACATCACCTCTTCAGTGCCGGAAATCCGCAACTACAAAGTCGGCATGCTCAACCTCTTCATCCAACACACCTCCTGCGCGCTCTCGCTCAACGAAAACTGGGACGAGGACGTCCGCGAGGATATGTCTGATGCATTGGATAGAATCGCACCGGAGGATAAGAGGGGGGGCCTTTATCGGCATAGTGCGGAGGGGGAGGATGATATGCCGGTTCGTATTTTCTTTCTTCTCTATCGGGGGGAAGGAGGGGAGGGAGGGGAAATTGGACGGTGTGCTAATGTTATTATGGATGAGGACAGGCACATATCAAATCCGCGCTCATTGGGGCCTCGGTGAACATACCGATTTCGAATGGGCGGTTAGCGACGGGGACGTGGCAGGGGATTTGGTATTTAGAGTTCCGTGCTGCGAGACATTCGAGGAAGGTTGTTGCTACTATTCAGGGAGAGAAGGAGTGACTAGATACAGATACGGCTTACCATCTTTAGGTGTAAGGACTACTGCACAGTGTAGATGGTATGGTGGGTGGTTGAATGGTTGCAAACGATATAGTCTAACATCTTCATTGATTGATACAACTGTACAAGCCCGGCTGAGGCGAACATAAATAAAAACAAGCATCAACGCCAAAAAACAATACCTTCTTACCGCTGCTCGAATGCACCCTCAGTCACACGCTGGGTTTCGTTTACCTCAGCGGCATCTCCGGTAGGTTCAAGAGGATAGCTGGTAGCTGGCAGAGACTTGAGGTATTCACGGTGGTGCTCATGGGCCTATTTACCGGTTAGTATACCGTAACTTATCAGATTTCTAAAGATGACGTACGAAAGGAACTCCGCAGTAGCCGCAGGTAGCAATCTCGGGCTTGTCGGTGTTGATAAAGATCCTAGGGTGGCCCAAAGGGCCACCACCTCCATCACAGCTGACAACCTTCTTGTTTGTCCAGCGAACGGGCTGTTTGTGAATGAGTTCGATAGCTGCAAAGGGTGTGGGCTGGACATATGTCAGTCAGCCCTTCTATCTCAACTTGTCTTCCAGAGACCATTCCATCCAAAAAACGGCCACCACCAAGTTTCAAGTATTTGACGAACCTGTAGTTCCATAATTGTCTGCTCAAATCGCGGACCGCTCATCGCCTCCTCTCTGGACCTCTGGCTAGCAGCCCAAGTGGCCGCCCGGTTAGGAGCCTGTAGTGTGCGAACCCGCTCAGCAACATCCGGAGATTCCTTCAATGCGGTATCCCACGCCCCCATCGAGTCAACAGGTGTAGCATTGGTCTCGGAGACATTGGGCTTGGGTGACCGCGGGGTCGGGTCGTTCGGCTGCATGTAGTTTTCAGAGAAACGAGGGACGGTAGTCGAGTAGGTAGCGCGGGAGGCAACGCGCGGCGCCACGCTGGACGAGAACGCCGCGAGCCGGCTTCGGACTGTAGGCAGCAACATATTCCCTGCAATTGGAGCGTTGGGGGGGTTGTGATGGCGGAGGGAGAGATCAGGACGGTCAACGAGGAGGGTTGAGGTTTGGAGGTCCAATTATTTGCGGGAGCTCTGATTCGACGAGCTAATCGGCGGTGCGATGCGGTGAGATTCTGCCGCTGCCGCTATGATTTTCATAACTTTTGATTTCTGGGCTGTCGCTGCTGTTTTACTCTTGCACTTTTCTCTACTTCCGTTTTTAATTATTTCATTTGAGTTATTATTATCAAGAGGTTTAAGCCTCTCAAATCTTGCAGTCATGCATCGACCGTCGCCATCAGGCCCGAAGCCTGAAAAGAATATGTCCTCGCGTCTTCTTACTATGAAAGTATATGCAGCTCCAAAATACTTCCCTAATATTCACTGTTTTAGCTAACTGAGCAAAGTTCATGCAAAGAGCCGCTGCGAGCGCCGTCACAAAAGAATCCTCCCAACCTGCATCCAACAGCGAATCCAAAGATGCCACTCCAAAGAAACGCAGAGTCTCTGGTGGACCGGACGGGAGTCCAGCTACACCCTCATCGGACCTAGAAGCGATTTCTGCTGCCCTCGCGGAGGAAGAAGGGCGGCGCAGAGATGCAATCTCCCGACAGGCTGCAGAGGCAGGGGAGACGGAATGGGTCCTTGATTTCGGAGGCGCCGACGCCGTGAACCAATATGCGCAGCAGCCGCTCGTCCTCGCAGACAGTTCCCTAGATGCGGACGACGACGATATGGGCTATAGGGGTCGGCAGGTTTACGGCAATTACAAGAAAAAGAACAAGAGCAGGGTTTGTATCCCCAATCTAGCCATGATCTAATGCTAAAAATGTCCAGCCATCGAGTGACGGAGCCCAAGACGGGAGCGATCCGGCAAATGCCCAAGCAACGAGCCAGAACAGACATAAGAAAGTCAATTTGAATGAAATAGTCAGCATTTCTGGGGCGGGTGGACGTCCAAAACAATTTGGAGGCAATAATGAGAAGTCGCAAAAGAAACGGAAACACAAATAAGGTATCATAAGCAGCATTTTCAGCAAGGAATTGCGCACCAGTTCATTCATGCTGCCCTTGGCTTTACCAGCCAGGCCAATACAACAGTCAAAAAAGAAACACGACTACCATTGCGACTCTCCAGTGAATTCCCACTCCCGGGTTGGTTTGATGTCGTTCGTCCTCAAAGGTTCGGCTCTGGTGTCGCGCACGACGATGTCGCCTCTCCTGAATCGAACTTTCTCTATGATACCATCCCCGCAAAATGGTGTCGCACTTCCATCGCGCCTGTAAACGCGGATTTTGATCACATCAGATGCGGGGGGGTCGGGACTGGGACTGGGACTGGGACTAGGGTTAGGACAGGATGACCCCCCAACTTCGACACGAACGTTTTTCGACTTCTCGTCCGCTTTCGATCTCTGAACCGTCTGTGGTTGACGAGGGGTTTCATAATCGAAAGGGAACTCCTCCGTCGGGATCTTCATGATTCCCCGAGGCCGGCCATAGCCTCTCGGGTTATATACTAGTTTAGACCTCACATGGGATCCTTGCCTTCAGTATAAGCTAACTACACATCAATAGACCCAACCAATCAAGAATACATCAGATCACATACCTCTGGCTCTTCTGGAATCGGTGTAACCAAAATGGCCGGTACTTTACCTGATCCATACGTGCATGCTTGTGCTTGCTCATCTTCTATCGTGTGGGTGTCTGCCCTCGCCGGCTGTGGTCGAACGTGTAGTGGGAGAGGAGCTCGCGAGCTCGAGATTGGGGCTCGTTGGAGTCCGGAACGGACAAGACGCGGTCTTTCAGTTTGCAGACCTTCGACCGTGAAGTACGATTTGGCGCATGGGCAGAGCATGGTCAGTTTCAACCAAGAACCTAATGATGCGAAAAGGGAAAGGTTATCTCGCGGATTGCGTCTTAAAAAGAGCCGCGAAGAACGTAGTAAAAAGCGACAAAGGCATTGCAAACGGAGCCAGTTCTTATTGCAGACTCGTCTCCTAATCACGAGAGCAGGATCCGAAAAAGGAAGGCATTATTGAACCCAATTCAAGTCTTATTGATCCTCCAGATCAGAATCACGGATACAAGCCGAGCTGAACAGGGCGGATCTCATATATATTTATGGGGTATGTTTTGCGTAGATGAGCTATCAAATCTACATCTCATGATCTCACACCTCAGACCCCACATCTCACAACTTTGCCTTCTCACCCGCCTCCTTTCTCTCCCATCTCCTCCTTATCCCATAATTAACTGCCAAATTCCACGCCGCAGCACCAACTCCCAGCGGCGGCGCCAACAACAATCCCCAAGCCCACCACCACGGACTCCTCCCCTGAATCGTCGCAACCGCCTTCCTCACCTCCCTCTCCAGCTCCTCCTTATCCCCATCGTTCCAAACAATCACGCCCCTCGCACTCTCCTTCCCCCGAAACTCAGCCTTCTCAACCTTCCCCTTCACGTCACCCTGACTCCGCACCCGATTCTCCGCGTCCTCGGCGCTGAGATGCGCATCGCGCGCTCGTAAACGCGCCATCTGCACAGCAGGATCACTCACCCCAACAACAATAACAGTCCCACAGATCAAATCCATCCCCGACTCAAAAAGCAGCGGCACATCAAGAACAACAGCCCAGTACCCATGCACGTAGTAATAAAGCAAGCTCTTGTAAACCTCCCACCTGACCGCGGGGTGAACAATCTTATTAAGAATCATGCGGTCGCGTTTCCGCTCCTCAGAGGTCCCAAACACCCTCCGGCCCAGCGCCGGCCGATTCAGCCCCTGCGGCGTCCCTGGTGGTACTGCATCTGGGGATTCGGGGAGGAGGAGGTCTGGTGTGCTAGGGCCGAAGTAGTTTACAATTGCGGTGTAGCCGGGGGTTCCTGGTTCGACGACTTTGCGGGCGAGCTGGTCGGCGTCGATGATGGGGAGGGAGTAGGGTGGGGAGGAGAGTAGGGAGGAGACGGTGGATTTGCCCGTTGCGATGGAGCCGGTTAGGCCGATTATGAGCATTTCGGCTGCTGTTTTTTTCTTTTTTTTCTTTTTCCTTCTTTTTTTGTGAGAGGGAGAAGGGGGGAGGGGTTTGTTGAAGTTGGGGTTGATGTAGAAACTAGAATGACTGCTTGTGCTGGTGTCCATGGTTAGGTATGGTTGACATCTCCGGGGCCGAGGTTCCGCGACTTAATCTTATCACTGGTGACGACAATATGGGGTAAATTGATACGACCATGCTAGGGTAAATTGATTCGACCATGCTACAGAGTTTCCAAGTGCGAGTAAAAATCCAATCTTTTTTGTGATCCTGGGGTCAAGCACTGACATTATATTCAGCCAGTTGAATATCGTGTTGTTATATCTTTTAATAGTGTACAGCAGCTGCCAGCTTAATCATTCCTAACTGCCCGCGCAGAGCTGGAACGAACCAAGCAATGACAGAATCCTTCCTGTCATTCTGTAGTATATGTCCGTCTGGGGCGCGGGGATTGCTGGCTCTTTGAAGATCAGCTTTGTCCACTGGAGTGGAGATGACTTTGGGCGCGTTTGGTCCATGATTATCCGTCTTTGTCTAGCGAACAAGCAGTATGTGTTATGATCCTGGGTCTGGAAGCCCGCCCTTGCTGGGATCCTGCTTCTGTCCGAGCCATCCAATATACGGCCAGCCTTTTGGAAGACTTGAGTAAGGGGGGAGTTGGTAGCGGTCGTTGCAAGCGCCCAGGCTCGGACAAGTCAAATCACACAGCCCGAATACCATGCAATAGCATTCTTCAGCTGAAGGGCAATGGATGGCGTCCTTTCCAAAAATCACTGCGATGTGTCAGCTGCTTGCTACCGTCAAATTCCTGAGTATAGGGAAACATACTATGCCATGAATATTCCATAATCCGCCCGCTCAGATCGTCCGCCAGGTCGGTCTCTGACAACCATTTGCGAAACCGAACATAATCACTCTTTGGCCGCTCGCGGATCTTCCAGCTTGTGACGCCGAATTGCGCACAGCACGAGACGCCCACAGCTTCGGGGACCTTGACTCCGGGGAAGAGTTCCATAAACCCGTTCTTGAAATATTCACCAGCATGAACTGCCTCCTGATGGGTATCGGTAAGCGGATGGATCTCGTCCGGACACCCCAGGATCCAGGCGCAGCGCAGGTTAACGTATCCCTGTTTCTCGAGGTACGGAAGCTGGAAATTGCGTAGCATCGGGACGCCATCGTAGTACGGATCGTCGTTGTGCCATTGATACCGCTTGGAATGGATAAACAGGATCGAGTCTGGGAGGTTATCGTAATTATCGATGATGTAGCTATAAACGCATCCAAAATTAGGTCCGCAACCTCGAAAAGGCTCTAGAGCGCTTGATGTTGCAACTCACGTCAAATAAACCATCGACTCCCTTCCCTTGTTCTGCTTCACCGTCAACTGCGCCTTCTTATCATCCACCACATAGATATTCTTATGCCAGTCCGGAAAGAAATTATGCAGCCACGAGACATCATCTTTCTTCATACTAGCCACGATCAAGCTTTTTCGGACGGGTGGTGATTTTCGCGCAGGCGTCGCCTGTCCCGAGTGCGGATCTCGATTTAGCCCTCCCACAGCTTCGGAGGCGTATATCATAGGGTCGGCATGTTTGTTGTGTGGCGGAGTATGCGAAAAGAAAAGGAGGTACAGGGCGAAGATGATGAAAATAGTCAGGAAGATCGCTTTCTCGCGATTGTGACGGCGCGGACTGTTGACTCCGCTGAAGAAGAAGAACATGGCTGCGGCGCAGCAAAGAGTATCGTGGCAATTACAGAACGTGTTCGTGAATCGTGAGTGCTCCGTGAGCTGTTGGGGATTGAGTGTCAAGCCAAGTCGACCGGACAGCCGATCATGGCTGCAGGCGACACCAGCCGGAAAGCGCGTTGCCTTGGAGTAGTGGCCGTGAGGTCAAAATCCAGATTGAGCCCTGAAAGCTGGTAGGGTAAGGAGGTAGTAGGCTGTGGGAGAGGAGGCTTGACAGTTGATGGGGGTTGGAGACAGTTGGCAGCTCCGGATAAATTTGGGGGGCCATTCCCAATTCTTCAACCCACACAGTAGGTACGTGGACAGTGGATCAAATCGGCAGAACCGTTCATGCTGCACAGCTCTAGATCTACCAGCGTGCGCGTTTTATACTTATGCTAATAATAAATACAGCCATCTCATCAATTCATCATATCTAACTGTCAACATCTATCCCAACCGCCCATCACTGACAAGCAGTAATGGCAATAAGATACCAGCTATGGGGCCCCGTGCGCTGCGACTTCTCGCCCGCATTTCCATCCCTCGATCCAACACCTTCAATAACCTGGATATCCGTCGTGGTGGGAGTCACGTTGTTGTCGCTGGTAATCCAGTACTCAGGGCTCAGGTGACTGAATCCGAACGCCATGGGCGGGACTCTAGGGACGATATCGTTGCTGTGCGTGACACGATAGTTGCTGCCTTGGTTTGTGATGTATTGCGCCAAGGCCTCATTGCCAACCCGCGGGCTGCCGTACGCATACTACACGCATGGTTAGCATGCAACTACTCTACTCGCGATGCTGATGCTGATGGTGCTGGTGCTGATGAGACTTACAAGGTCAACGGCATGGCCTGCATTGCGCAGCTGCGTCGCACCAAGAGTAGCAAGTGCTGCCCCGAAGCTGTGGCCTGTGAGGACGACTTTGTAGCTGGGGTAGGTAGCGAGGGCGGACTCGATGCCGGAGGTCAAACCCTCCGCAACAACCTGCCATGACTTCCAGAACCCGCCGTGGACTTCACATCCACTGCAGAGGTCATCAACCTTGTCCTTGCCAAAGTCAAGGTTTGCGATCCAGGTGTCAAGTGTCCGAGTTCCACGGAAGGATAGGACGATTAGCTCGTTGGTTGTGTCCGCAGCTAGGTAACCCGCTACGTCTCCGAAGTCGTTTTGACTACAGTCTTGCGTTAGGCCTTGCGGTTTGACTTTGTTATGAAGGGAGGTGACGTACTGATAGAACTCAGCTAGGGTCTTTGTCTGAGCCGCCTCGACGTCTGGGCAGTTCCCAGATGCGCACGACAGCCTGTCGCCAGGAGAGTCGATGTTGGGCGTGCAATACGACGCCGCAGCATATTCCGCAAACAGGGTCAGCTGCTGCAGGACATCCGACGAGACATCTAGCTAGTATCAGCCATGCGTTATCTCACTTCATCAAACCAGAAGAGAACATACCACGACGAGCCAGCGGCGCGGGGGCGGCAACACCCAGTCCAGCAAGGGCTACCACGACGGCAGAGGCATATCCAAAATGGACCATATTGTCAATATTCAATACCCTTCAGGGCTATAGATATATACAAGAAAGCACAGACAGATAAGCCTTGATTGATATTCAGGAACAGCCATTACTTATATACCATTTTTCCAGCCATGGGGACAGACAGCCTTGTAACATTCCTCACAATCGAGGGATTACTATGAAAGGAGCCATTGAGACAACCCCACTCGCGGAGCGGGGCCAAAAGTAAGGACGCGATACAACCTCCCCTCCCTTTGAAGCAATAATATTAATATAAGACAAACAGACACAACAAATCCGACCACCTGCTCCTGTCACCCGCCGATGATCCTCCCATTTCCAGAAAGAACCCCGTGAGCAAGGCGCCTGGTTTGGTGAGCAAACGCCCGCCGGGCCTGCGGACGAGGGTCTTCAAAGCACCATAGGGTAGATCAGTATACATAACCGTCCTAGCCAGCAGCTGAGCCCGCGTATGAAGGAATTTAACTGGAGCCCTGCTGGCGAGTCATGCATGGAATGTTATCATGTTATCGCCAGGCAAGCCACTAGTCTCCTACTAGAACAAAACTGTGGGAAAAGAAACACCAAAGAAAGAGCGGGAGTGAGTCGTGAAGAAACAGAAACGAACCACTCAGATCCACATCTCGGGACATGCTGTGTTTGCCAAGTATCCGGGCGTCTAAATATTGAGGGGATCTTCGGCTTTTGATAGTTGATAGAGCGATTATCCACTCTGCTTGCATGATGTTGTATCTACTACTACTAATAATATAACTTAATATAACCCGGGATTCGGACACGGGGTAGTATTGAAGCCTGAAGGATTGTTCCGTTTTAAAGACAGGGAGGGCGTTTTGTTCCTGATGCATGCATGATTAGTGCATGGTGAACTCAAGACATGCCTCGAGATCTCGAGTCCATGCTCTAGTGTCTTAATATTAATCTCCGACGTTGTACAATCATCCCAGTTGATCTTGTCATCCTCATCGCTACGTATCTGAGTAGTCTACTAGCATTTCTTTTCAGCCTCTTTCAGGCTGAGCTTACTGTATGTCAGTGACTCAGTATGGACTATGGACTAACCAGCCGCTATGTAAGAGTGGGGGTAATGCTCGCGTGGCTGGAGAGGGGCAGCATGAGCCATGGTTACATTAGATATCTACAAGATTACTTGTAGACTACTCCCATTGACAATAGGAATCGGAGACAGCCATTCTTCTCATCATGAGGTTGCGATATTGATTCCTATTCGACGCCCGCCTTGCTCATTGGCTTACTTTGCTTTACTCGGGTTTCGCCGACGGGAAATAGACGAATTGGATTGAATTGAACCATGTATAGATATCGCTCCTCGAAACGCCGGCCGTAAGAGCTAAACACATACATCCTTCACGAAATCAAAAGTAACGAGGAAGAGTTGACAAAAGAGTATCGCCCACATTCTCTTGCACCTAAGGCCATCCACAGATGCCGATGGTTCGATTTGTTAGCCAACCAGCCTCCTTGACCTTGGAGCTGGCAAGGTAGCGGCCAACTACATATCATATCGTTGCTCCTCCATAACCAGAATCGTTTCAGTCACTAAGCCTGGCCCTGCCCCCCGGCCTCACCCTCGTTATAGTCCATCATCCCCGAATCCTCCTCCTTGATATCACTACCCGTGAGGACCTTGGTGCGAGGAAACTGACCCTCCGACGAGCCAGTACCGGGGGTAGCAGCAACAACATTATCATTCTCATCCACGAACTCAAAGTTATATCTAGACAGTAAATGCGGGATCGAAGAAAGCTGGGGCCCGTATCGCTGGTTATTATCATATAACTCGAATAGCGGCACGGCAAGAAGCTTCATGTTCTTCGGGACGGAGAGGACCTCTACACGAACAAACAAACATCAAATTAAACCAGCGTTCTTGCTGTTGGGGAAGGGAAGGAAAGGTCCCGGGGACTCACTCTTCTTCGGAAGCTGGATGAAATAGAGCTTCTTACACTCCTTTGGTCGCGTAACATGGCCCGGCAAGAATGGGTACATGAAGGTCTCGAAATTCGGCCTCCACCACTGGGCAAGCGTATCGCCGATTTCCCAGTCCTCGTTCACGCCCTCGCCTGAGAACTGAGAGCCCACGGGCGCAAGACGCTCATTCAAGCGCTTCTTGAAGCCCTCGATTTCGTCGTCATCGTGGATGAGGTAATCGCCTGGTCTGTAAGTGCCAAACCAAAACCGCAATCAGTTAGTGATCCTGCCATATATATACAAATCTATATTGTATTGGTTGTATTGGAGTGGAGGTGTTACGAACAGCTTGAAGAAAGCATTCGCGATCTGAAGCATCAGGACGTGCGGATGGTTGTGTTCATGGCAGACGAGGATCCCCTCGCATGTTCGCCTCATGCCATGCTTGTCATAGTGTTCCTCAAGACGCTTTAGGCGGGCGAGCACGGAGGGGTCCTCCTCTGGTTGTGTTTCCTTTGTGCCGAATGTATAGTTGGAGAGGGGGTATAAGCGGATGGTTTCGGGCTGTTTTGCGGAGAAGACTTTTGGGGCAATAGGTCTGGACATTGCAAGTTTGTTAGCACAAGTAAAGAAGGGTAATTTGTTATGAGTAGCTGGGACGAAGGAAGAACCCACGGGTAGCTGCTTTGCATTGTTGTGGTTGTGGTCGTTGACATATCAATGGGTATCAATATAGTCAAAGAATTTGGTTTGCACGGTTGTAGCAACTAAGCAGAAGAAGCATTGAAGAATATCATGGTCGTATCCTGTTGCTGTCGGAGCTCTGAGGTTGTTGTGATTGGTGTTGGAGCTCTTATCGCAAAAACATCGGCCCGTGCAGCTTTCAATTACTGTGTGAAACAATAATTCAATTTGATCTCTAGAACACAGCAGACAATTTCATTATTCTAGTAAAATAATATTTCCTCGAAGAGTCTTCCCTAATGATGGAGCGGAAGACCGTACTAAATCACGGTAAGTCTAGGTGTAGAATTTAATTCCACAACTAAAAGAACTAACGTCGCCTACTACACCATCACATCACCGCGCACTCCTAGCCAAAACCATGCATTGAACCATGCGACGTATCTAACCAAAGAAATCTAGAGCTTGGCGTCGAAGTCCTCAAATTCGGTGAGGTCCGTGACGGGGCTTGGCCCAGCGCTGACAGCCAGACGTGCCTTGAACTCCGTAACGTTTGTGATATAGGTTGGGCTTGCGGCTTGTCCGGTGCCATTGGTAAGAGGAGGGTCTTCAGAGCCTTCCTTCGATTCATCACTGAGTTGCTTCGAAATCAAGCCGAAATTCTGCTCGACTTTCTCCACAGCGGGAAGGGCCTGTTGTTCGGAAAGATTCAGCTCGGAGGTGAGGTATATTTTGAGGATTGACAGGATCTGGTCCTTGTCGCTGGCCGAAACACCCTTGAATGCGATGCTGAGACGGTCGCTGTCCGCCGCAAAGCCAGCGGACTGAAGTTGCTTGGAGAGGAGTGTGACCAAGCGCGCTTTCTGCTCGGTGGGCTCGGCTACCTGTGCACCGGCTTGAGCCTTCAGGTGAATAGAAAGCTTACCCCGGGTAGGAGAGTTAGGGGCGATCATCTTCTTGTAGAAGTCGATGACGTCCGACTTGGTCAAAGCCCGGACGCGGGCAGCATCGCTCTCACTCTGCAGGAAGTCATAGTATTCGGAACCAATGTGAGTCCAGAACCGGGAAGTCTCAGACACCAGATTCTTGAGCTTCTCCAGTCTCTTGTTGATGACGCTGCGCTTGTGGCCTTCGAACTCATCCTCCGGCATCGTCTCCAAGGTCTTTCCGAAGTTGGTCAAGAATGACTCAATCCGGGATTCCAAATACTGAGCAGTGCGCTCACTCTGAATAATCACGCGGTACCCGATCGTTGTGGCCGAGTAACGTGCGCCGCTCCAGACGACGTACCCGAGCTGCTCCTTGCTTCGGAGTTGGTCAAAGGCGGGTTCGTCGGTCATTTGCGCGAACAGAAGGAGTTTCGCGCGCAGTACCTCGTCGTCGAGGTCCCCGAAAAATAGGTAGTACTCGATACAATGGTTGACGTTGGCTGGGTCCTTGAGGGGCCGCTCGTAGACGTAGTTAGACCCAGGAGGGATGATCATGTTGCGCCTGACATGCCACTGAGACTGGGGTAGGGTCCGGCTATTGAGAATCGACTCCACAGTGTCAGTCATTCGCAGCGCATCCTCCTTGTAAATGTTACCATGTGCCAGAACCTCAATATGGTTTTGGCGCAGAATCTGGGGGAAGAAATATTGAATATCCTCGGCCTCAATGTGCTCCAGCTCGGCAGCATATTGTTCGTTGAGCCAGCCCCGTTCCGCGGTCAGGTACCGGGTGTAGTCTCCAACCTGGTAGTAAGGCTGCTGGTACTCTGCATTCTTATAACCACGGGTCAGGCGCTCTTTGATGATCCGGAAGCGATCAGGGTTGATCACAAGATCACGCATGCTTGTGAGAACCTTCTCCAAAAGCACAGCCATCTTGTCGTTGTATCCTCCAACCGAGACGTCGAGACCGAAGATGCTAGCAGATAGATGGTAGTCTAAGCCAGCGAGTTCGGCATCATAGGAGTACTCAACCAAAGCATCTCTAACGAGCTCACAGTACAGCTTCGACTTTACGAGGTTCGAAGGTGTGGCCCAAACCAGCGGGTTTCTCAAGGAAACGTAGACGGTGGCTTTAGGGACCCAGAACCGATCGTCTTTCTTGAACCAGAGACGGACATGGTCATCGTGGCGGATAAGCTTGGGGGTCTTCGCAGGCTCGGACACCTCTTTCTTCTCCACCGAAAGCCTCGTCGGCACGAACTCGTTCTTATGCGGTATATGCAATTCGGATAGCCGAGTCTCCGGGGTTGTATTCAGGGCCGCCCGAATGTTGGCCATGAAATCTTGAGGAACATCTTCGACCTTGTACTCGGTTCCGTACCACTTCTCTTTGGTGTCCCAGTCGCCTGGGTAGTCCTGCGCCACAATTACCAATTTAAAGTTATCATCGCGAAGGTATGAGAAAGCTTTCTTGATTCCCTCCGGATCGAACTTTCTAAGGAGAGATCCACTGAGTAGCCACTCCCGTGGCAGCGGCTTCTGCATGACACTGCTCAGACGACTTGTGAACCGACTGGCGGGGGATTTTTGCTTGAATCGAAATTCTACCTCCGCCAGGTTCTTCATCTCCTCGAAAATCCATTCCTCCGGCTCCCTTTCTTTGATCATCGCAATGTACTCGAAGACCACCTTGACCACCTGCTGGTATTGCTGCAGCCCTTCCTGTGTCAACCGAACAGAGACAGTAAAGAATGCAGCTCCAGGGCAAACCGGCATCACGCCAGCAGACAATCCATTCGCCCAGCCCTTCGCCTTGATATATGCCAAGATACCTCCAGGACCTTCATGCCCGATGAGATGACTAATGTATCGGCTGGGTTGGGTCTCGAACAAATTCTCCTCGTCCATGAACGGGAAGTAAATATCCACAGACCGCGAATCCATCACGGGCTTAGCAAATACCTGCTTACTTGTGTCATTCGGCAGCCAGATCGGAATGCCATCCCACCTGTTCTGGGGGAGATCCTTATTATTGACATTAGCGAATAGCTCCGACACCCACTGCTCCAACTCATCCAGCGATTCACGGCCGAGCACCACCAGCTTCATCCTGTTGGCAGAATAATGTTTCTCATAGAACTTCATAAACTCATTGCGAATCTCGACCCCGCGCTTCAGCGGCTCTTCCCTCAATGTCTGCAGGTTTCCAGTCGAGAAATGATTATAAGGATGTTCGGGGTTGGATAGCGACTTGTTGAGCTGCATCAAGCGCCACACGTCACTTTGGAGGTTCTTCTTGTTTTCTGAGTCTACCGCCCGCATCTCACGGTCGAGCGTGTTCTCTAAGAAAAGTGGCGACACGAAGAACTGCGCAAACCGATCAAGCGCACCATAAAAAGGAGATGGTCCCGCTGCCTCGGATTTGCCCGAATCCGAGACTGCCGGCGTACCATTTGTAGTCCCGTTGGGAGTAGTTTGGCCGCTCGACGCTTCTCCATTGGATGTGCCGGTGGCAGACACCTCGAAGAAATAATTGGTCTCGGTACCAGCGGTGTAGGCATTAGATGACCCAGAGTGAGAAGCCAAGTACTGGTTATATGCGTTTTCTACAGGATACTAGAAGGGAAACCACGATTAGACATGTCTGCTCTGCGGGAGTCAAGAAGCGGGGTTTACCTTTTCAGTTCCCATGAACAGCATGTGCTCTAAGCCATGAGCAAGACCTTGCAAATCCTCTGGATCACTGAAGCTTCCCACGTGGACATCCATAGCCGCAGCAGCCTTGTCAGTATCTGCATCGTGAACCAGCAGAGCCTCCAGCTTATTAGGCAACTCTATGACTCTGTAGGAACGGTCATCCAGAAGAGGCTTTTCTAGCCCCTCGGTCAGGTTCTTAGCCGATTTCAGAGTCATTTTCCTTGTATGTGTAATGGACTGAAGACAGGAGAAGTGGTTGAGAAGGGAGTTTCGCGGAGAGGGAGGCGAGCGAAGAGTCGGCGCGTGTGATCGTTTGGACGCGGAATGCGAATGAGGGGCGACTGGCACGAAAACAACACCTACAGGAGCAAGGAGCGAGCGATAATCTGGGGATGGATATGAGAATGGGATGCCGGTGGACAGGCGTTTGTTCCACAGGCGGCGGGCTGCAGTCTCAGAGTACCTTGGTGACAGCATGCAGTGGGTGCGCGGTGGAGGGAAACAGGCGGTATTCAAGCCTGGAAGGTTGCCCGGGACGATCAATAACTAGCGAGCGACTAGTAGCAGGCTCTGAGTCAATGAAAACTGGGAATTGGGCGAGAAGAGAACAAGGCAGGAGATAAAGGATGAGAGCCTGAAATGGCGTGCAGATGCGTCTCCCGTCGGACGCACGCCACTATGCCGCGGAATGAGGAACGGATTCTCGGAAGAGGCAAATAATATGCAATAGAGATTCCAATGGTATGGAATAGTGGAATGCACACCGCAAGATATTATTATTATCAAACAAGGCCACTTCGAGGGGGCTGGAACATGACATGTGGACGAGTCTCTCCGGCATCGCCAATTGGGCGGTGAAGCTCTACCTCGGATGACAAGGCATATTTATCTCCCACCTCAACCAGGATGAAGCCAACGGTGGTTCTTTTATAAAGAGCTGATTGGCAGTTGGAGCGATTGCCACTGAGTTCATCGTCGTTAACAGGTGAGGCTTGGGCGAGGCTGGGGCTGGGGCTGGGGCTCTGGCTGGGGCTGGCATCATGGATCGTGGAATTGGAGCCTCGTGCTTGAGCCTCAGGGACAAAAAGCACAGAGAAATTCCAAGGCTGAATTGAAGATCACAGACCCCGTATTAATATCTCAGCTAATATTTGTTTGAGGTCCGTTCCACCTTAGTAGCCGTCAATCAAACAATAGTGAAGCCAATTACTGCGAAGTCGTGCCACCTCCTAAGGCGTGCTTGCCATTTAAGTAACTAAGTAGTACGCCTAACTTCCTACTACATCCATCTCCTCGTGCAGTACTTTATCCCTTATATTCCTCTTCTTAATAAGAGCCTTCCTCTCCCGATCTTTGGCTATTGAGTAAATAGATGTTAGCAGCAATTCAACCCAGCATACAAAAGAACATGGGTAAAGTAACTTGAGCCAGACAACTATCCAACATTATTGCAAGATTCGGGTGCTCCCAAAGTGTATCTTGTATCTACATTCATCTAACCCCATCCGGCTTAGAGGTCCTATTTTACACTATTTAGTATTTAGTGTAACCTGCTGTGCAAATAGCGATCCACGCATAACTCTATTCTCCGTCGTGGGGCTGAGCGCGAGCCTGAGCTCAAGGTAGATGGTGCAAGGCAGACTTTAAGTCGGTGCGTTCCTCCTCTTTATTCGGAGATACATGAGCGGCTGACGTGCCATGATTCTGATACGCCGTTAGACGGATTTTGCTGTGGAGGGGATGTGACATTGTGAATGGGCTTAGGCCAAAAGAGGATGTGAAACGGGGACCCGAGCCCTACATATTTAGATATATACTCGTTATTCTTTATTCATTATTTATGTACCTCTGTCACATTATCCCAGCGATCAATAGTGAAAAGACTCCCGTCAAATACCAAGCAGCGTACAGGCATTATCATAAAAGCACTTTCAAAATCAGCCCAACTAATTCAGCGCCAAAATTAAGCAGGGCACTCTTCGGCGCAAAGAGTAAGAGTCTTATCCGAAGTCGGCTCGCAAGTCTTAACCTGGCTACCAGCCGGCTGAGTGCCATCAGGCCAGCAGATAGTCGGGCACTCCTCATTGTCCGAGGTAACACTGAGCACCTTGCCCTGGAAGGCGGTTCCGAAGACAGTCGACAGGTCGTACCACAGCTGGTTGGGGTCGAGGGTGTAGGCAAAGGTCAGCTGGGGGCTGCCGTCGTAGAGGCCATCGGCCTTGCGAGAGATCTTGATAGCGATACCGCCCGAGGCAGCGTCGCGGTGGAACTGCTCGCTGAAGGTGTCGCCAGGGTTTATCTTGTGGACATCGCTGACGGAGCCGCCGACAGACCAGAGGTACATCGGTGCCAGGCAGTTGTTGTGGACCTTGGCGTAGCCGACGGCGCTGGCGAAGGGGGCCAGCGCTGAGATAGAGAGAACCGCGAGATTGGTGAAATGCATCGTGAAGGTATTGAGTTTGAATGGCTCTAGAGTAGAGAAGTAGTTGAGAACTTGATGGTGTTGAGGATGTCACTTGTACTCCTTGAACGAGGGAAAGAGCCATGCTTAAATAGTTTCCGCCTCGCATGGTAGTTCCACTTCAGCATGAGTGATTCTGTCTCTGAATCCCAGCTTTCTTTCACCGTATCTGGTAACCAAGCTCGAGTCCGCCTACCCGAGCGTCATCAATGATTGCATCCCACCCTCGAGAACACTGTCGGGTAGGGCTGGAGACCCCACGAACGAGGTATCTTGACGTAGTTAGAGGCGGCTGAGTGACCAAGAGGCACCACAGGATTGGCTATGTCGCGGAGTATTCGAGCAGAAGCAGCGAGACAAGAGTCATGCCGCGGGGCCGGGGTGAGACAGTTACATCCTGAGCAGAGTAATCAGAGGTAGAACAGTTATGGCGAGAGACAAGTCAGACGGTTTCAGGATTCTGGAGGCCGCAATAAGCCCAATCATGCATCCTTCTCTTGCGTGGATGGAGTTGGCAAAGACTAGCTTTGCAGATGTCTCAGGATCGTGTTCAGTGGAACGAGCAGGATTTATGGACAAACGCCGCGCCATGATCGTGGTCCGCCAGGAAGCCCTCGTATTCGACGGAATCGACGGATTTCATAGGTTGGCTCGCCTGAGTCTTTGTTTTGTCTCAGCCATCATCTGACCTGAACAGAAGAGGAGATGGGGAGATGGGGAGATGGATGGAAATGAATGAGCTCAGGCCATGCGGGGACACTAATTCTAGACAAAGACAACCAAGTGGAGCTGCCAGGTTTGGGCTGCAGAGGTGTGGGGGACTCTGAGTCTGGAGTAAATTAAGATATCAGAATCAGATACTAATCATCAATACATGGAAAAAAGGTCTTTCGCTAGGTTTCAGTTCTACGCGCGGATCATTCAAGCCATTCGAAGCCATTTCCGATCACTCCTCGCTGCGCAAGTCAAAACAGGAGACAGCAATTCCATCGACCAATTATTCCAAATCGCCCCAAGACAAACAAATGATAAGGTATGATAATACCGTGACGCTGGTGATCCCTAGTAGTCGGGCGAAATAGAATTAGGCTGCGCTTGGAGTGGCCTTTGTAGGGGACCGACTCGCGGGTTTCTCTTCTTCCGTCTCGTCGCTATCAGACAGCTGGATTCGGGTTTCTATCCATTCGAAAACCTCGTCTTTGTGATGCATAAGCATTTCACTGAGCCCTGCTTTGGGCGACTCGAGAAGATGCCCATAGCGTTTAGATGGCTTGCGCGGATTCTTCCAAAGGCCATGTGCGTGTGAAACGTACACGAGTGAATTCTTCTCCAGTCAGCGAATCTCCCTGCGGAACAAATATGAGAAAAGTGGCAACTTACTTCTTTGTACCATCTTGACAACCAAACCTGGGTATGCGAGGCAACTGCGCGAACTGGGTCTTTGGCAACAAATGAAATAACTCCCCTAACTCGCTGGTAGAGTGTCTCTGTCCAATATTTAGCTTTGCTTTTGCTAGTGCCGTGCCACAACCACCTACCTCTGTTGATCAAGAGATTGGCAACTCCATAGAAGGCATTCCCTATTCCAATTAAAAATATCTCAGTCGCCTCATTAGGCCTATAATGACTATGTTAGTTCCCGCGGTGAAAACCTCAAGGATCCAGATCTTACTCGATGTAATTATCCCACAAATAGCCGGCCAATTCTTCAGTTGCAGTCGGTCGATTCTCATCCTCGTCCTCAAACCTGCTTGGTGACTAGTTGACACTGTTAGAGCGGACACTCCGTCGAACCTTAAGTCGATACTCACCGGTTCTATTGTGATATGTTTGGGAATGTTCACGTCAATTACGGCATAACCCTTGCCAATAGCCCATTCGACATAATCCTTCATGACATCAGCCTTGCTCCAGTCAGCTCAGCCTTCAAATGAGGAGATAGCGTGCACTTACAAGCCAACAGTTGTGCGCCTCCAATTTGCTAGTGACTGGATGCGGAAGTCCCATGATTTCAGGCCTGCTCGCCGTCAGATATGGAGAATATCTAAGTTTAGAAGTAACACTCACGGATCATGGAATATCACTAAAAGCGGAGTGCGCTGGTTGTAATTCGGACTTTACAGTGTCAGCTATCATCCAATGCGCCCCTTTGCGGGTGCTTACCTTGCCAAAACTTGATTCTCGAATGATCTAGATATGGCAGTTCGGTAAATATAGAGCGAAGTGAGCTTATAGTTATCATAAAGCTGCCTGGCCTGGTAGGCTCGAATGACGTCTGCAACTTGATCAGTCTCCAGGTTACATTTCACATCTCGTTTACATACCGTGTAGCCTATCAGTCCAGAGTCCTTCGCCTTGCGGTCCTTTTGGATACATGCAATTCCAGTAGCTAGACTGGATCATAATCACCCGCCGTACGGTGGAGATCGCCATTTCTGAAGGGGAGGTAGAGTGCAGTCGATCAGGCGGATCTCCCATGAGCGTTTTTGTGACAGCAAGGGCAGACTTCGAAATCGATCTAAAGTTATAGCCACCCTGCAGTCCTTCAGTTAGTCACCGAGGAAGAATACGAGCTCTTAGGACATAGTCGAACCTCCAAGCAAACAGCTACCTTGCCATGAGCTAGCGTCATTAACATGTGTGTCATATGAGCGTAGCACGCAGGGGTAACAAAGCATCCTCCAAGCTCATCACCCACAGCAGCATCGAAACCAGACGCAACTTGATACGTTAGGGAACTTTCCTCGAAATTAAAAGGTAAGGGATCTCGTACTAATTACCAAATCAGGGTTAAACTCCTGGGCAATCGGCATGACAACCTGTTGAAACGCATATATGTAGTCTCCATCACCCATTCCCTGACTGGGCCAGGGTATGTTGACATTCCTAAGGCGGCGATGATCAGTAAAAAGGTTTCGGGAGAATAGGAATCGGTTATTGACGCACTTTCCTACACCCGCACCAGTACCGCAGTGATCCATGTCACCTTCCTTCTCTCCGGGGTAGAATTTTCCATCCTGATAAACATGGAGCGAAATGTACAAAACGTTGGGGTCGTTGTAAAAGGCTTTCTGGATTCCGTTTCCTATCAAGTATGAGTAGCGTTGTCATCAACTTTCTGAGAGTCTAAGTAGCATTTATTACCGTGATGAACGTCCCTGTACAAGTTAGCACTTCCCAGTACTTAAACCCAAGAGCACATACCAATCGAGGACCATGATTTTCCTGCAGCTGTCTCCAAGCCGTCTCTGACAGACGCGCGCTGCGACGGAAACGTTATTAAATAAGCAGAACCCCATAGTCTTATCGTGTTCAGCGTGGTGTCCAGGTGGTCGGATAACAGCTATCGCATTTTTCACCTTCCGAGTAGCGACAGCCAGACATGTTTCAATAGCACCTCCGACTGATAGCAATGATGCTGCGAATGTAAGCTTGTTGAAATAGATCGAATCACGGGTATGCTCCAATGCGATCAATTCCTCATCAGACATATCTATAGGACATGTTAAGAAATTTCAAGGCGTCCAAACATCAAGCAGAACGCCTACCTTTTGTGCTCTCTACAAACGCATAATGCGCTGCGGTGTGAACCAAAGATATTTCGTCTTCAGTGGCGTTGCGAGCATTGATCCGCTTTAGAGGCCGTGCGACAAGAGGCCTGGTTGATTCTACATCATCAACAAGCCCCGCTCGGCAGAGCTCCTTGAAAATGTAGTAGATTCTTCTCGGATCTTCCGGGTGCACATCTGAAGTAGGTCGAACTTCACAATGGTAACGCATTTGGACGTCGTAGCAAAGCCCAGACGGCAGTGAAGCAAGTGGAAGTTCAGGAAGCACATCTACATCTTCCTGGGACCAATCTGAATTCTCTTCCACGAGGCTATCCTGCCTTTCGATGTCGATATCTCTGGCATCTGTAGGTGCGGCTGGCTCTAGGGCACTCTTTAGTGAGGAATCATCCTGTTTGTCTACCATAACAGTCGTTTCCAATGACTGCGAGTTACCGGTCTGAATCACAGGCATCTGTATCGGCTGGCTCAGGAGTGGCGGGGCCAGATATGGATCAGGTCCCCCATTTAGATGACCGTGAGTTCTTAGTTGACCGGCACCATCACTTGTCAAATGGTTTGAAGCGTCAGTGTTGGCGGCATGAAAGCCTGCCTCCCCCATAACCGTGTCCTCATCCTCTGCCATTGTCATTGGGGGGGGGGTCAGAAGGACCGTCTTTGTCTTCCTGGTCGCAGCACAAGAAACTATTGCGCTAGCGCCTCATGACCAACTTGATAGCAGAAGAATAGTAATATCCTCAACGCTAGTAAATCAGGGAGAGGACAGTGACAGACAGAAGTCTCCTGACGGTACAAAGAGAGGGGCCAATGAGCACTTGACAATTCAAAGGAGATGCAGGATAGGTAGGATGGAAATGATGGAAAGTAAAAGAGCCAGTAGGATGCGAAGAAAAGTGGAACAATAGGGGGGATAGGAACTAGATAGGTCTTGGTGTGAAACCCAAATGTCCGCAAATGAGAAATGAAGCCAGCACCATTGCACAGGCAGCAACGCAAGTCAAGAAAAATGACCGATAAGCCCAGTGACACTTGCGCTCAGGCTCATCAAGCTCAAGAGAGAAGTTTGAGACCCAACTGATCACAACGCGTGCACCGAGAGAGGGTGCTTTGGTGTGGGACTTTGGTTGGTGAAGCTCTACGGCGGAGTTTAGGTAGGGAGGTGCCAAAAGCGCCATTCACGTGACCCCTACTGTCCCTAGGTGATATTATTCAAGCATCAAGTGGTGGAGTGATGCTGTGAAGAGCAGTTAACCTATGTTGAATTCTCACCAGGTAATAGAGGTGGTTTGGGGTCGCGATTGCCTCGGTGTGCGACCTCGTTGCTGCCGACGCTGAAGCTCACCAGAAGGGCAGTTAAAGAGTAATCAGATACGAGCCTAAATTATGAGGAATTAAGTGGGTTGTACTTGTAGTCTGATCGTGTATTTGTCATTAAATAGTACGTTATCATTCCATTCTATGCCAATATCCTCCAAAGCTCCTTACATGACGCTGCAGTTTCGGAACATTAGGAATGGCGATTTATTCAGGGATAAGAAGCCTCCTTTATAGGTAACTTCTCTCATCTGGCCTCCGTCCTGATTCCTATTGGCCATCCACACCGGCAATGTAGGCTAAGGTGCGAGTTAGCAGAGCGTAAACAAAGTTACTTCGGGGTTGTGGTGACTTACTGATGAGGTCAACAACACGGCGGGAGTAACCCCACTCGTTGTCGTACCAAGAGACGAGCTTGACAAAGTTCGCGTTGAGGGCAATACCCGCCTTAGCATCGAAGATGGAGGAGCGGGTGTCACCGTTTAGGTCGGTGGAGACAATGTCATCCTCAGTGAATCCAAGGATGCCTAAAGAAAGATAAGTTAGCGTACATATGACAATCGAGTCGTAACCACATACCCTTGAGCTCGTTCTCGGAAGCCTTCTTGACAGCCTCCTTGATCTGGTCGTAGGTGACGCTCTTCTCAAGGCGGACAGTCAGATCAACAACAGAGACGTTGGAGGTGGGAACACGCATGGCCATTCCGGTGAGCTTGCCGTTGAGCGAAGGAATAACCTTGCCCACAGCCTTGGCGGCACCAGTGGAGCTTGGGATGATGTTGGTAGCAGCGGTACGACCGCCACGCCAGTCCTTAGCGGAGGGACCGTCGACAACCTTCTGGGTAGCAGTATAGGAGTGAACGGTGGTCATCAGACCCTCAATGATGCCGAAGTTGTCGTTGATAACCTTGGCCAGAGGGGCAAGGCAGTTGGTGGTGCAAGAAGCATTGGAGAGGATCTGAATGTCCTTCTTGTATGTCTCGTTGTTGACGCCCATGACGAACATAGGCGCATCAGCGGAAGGAGCAGAGATGATGACCTTCTTGGCACCGCCCTTCAAGTGAGCACCAGCCTTCTCCTGGGTGGTGAAGACACCAGTGGACTCGACAATGTAATCAGCACCGGCCTCACCCCAGGGGATGCTGGCGGGGTCCCTCTCGGTGTAGAAGCGGATCTTCTTGCCGTTGACAACGAGACCCTGGTCGTAGGTGTCGATGGTACCCTTGAACTGACCGTGTTGGCTGTCATACTTGAGCATGTAGGCCTATATCACAGAACGACGGTTATCTACATCGTGTTCTCCTCAATAGCAGAGTAGAGGTCACATACAGCGTAGTGGGTCTCAATGAAAGGATCGTTGACGGCGACGACGTCGACGGTGTTAGCCTCGATGCTAGAGGAAAATCTATTAGAATATCATCTTGAGCCGGATTACGGTTCAACAAGCCACAGACCCAGCCAGCTGGGGTATGGGGGTTGCCCGATAAGGAGGATGCTACTCACGCGTTACGGAAGACCTAGAAGCAATGTTAGATTTCGAGGTAGGCCAAATAGTGGGCAAAGTATAACTTACAATACGTCCGATACGACCGAAGCCGTTGATTCCAACCTGGATGCAAGAATTCAGTTAAAATTGACCTAGGTTTGAATTCCGTTTGTCTGAAGGCCGTACCTGAGGAGCCATTTTTGGGATGTCTGTTCCAGAGCGGGGTAGCTGTTAGTCAAGCTCCGATGACGAAAGCCTAAGGTGATGTGTTCATGGGAATAGAGGAAATAAGAGAGCACTTACTTATGGAGAAGTGAGAGATTCTTAATTGATGAGAAGATGGATCTGGATGATGAGAGAAGAAAGAGAGAGAGAGAGAGAGAAGAGCAATGGTGGGGAGGAGGAGAAGAAAATATGGCAACAAATGCTGGACTGACGCAACGACCTGGTCACTTCCGCCGACACACCGAGTGGACAGACGGGGCAAAGCCACTCCCAAGGACCCCAGCAAATATGACGGCAACGCATCGAATGGGTCGATTGCCAGCTTGTGTACCCGGTCTGCGCCGTTGGCCAGCTCCTCAGTAGCCTTTCCGGTTTCATACACCGGGCAAAGCAGGAGAGGCACGATATTTAGGAGTCCTACAGCTGCCGGATTGGCCAATAGGCGGGCTACATATCTATCATGCCGGGTACTCGCTCCTCCTAGGTCCATACCATCTCGTGAATCTTTTGCCAGCAGATCGGAATCAATTGGGCTCTTCTACCAAGGTTATTGGAAGAGTATCTCGGCGGCGGCTATTTGCTTCTTGTTTCACATTCTCGCTCACTTACCGACGGCGAGGCTTCAACTCCAACCTATGATGCAATGGAGTCCTTTTGTCAACGAGGGGCTATCCCACCTTTCCACTTTTGGGCAGATGGGATCCCGGCGGCGGGACAATGATCTTCCACTGCCCCTCACCTTGCGCTTATTAAGGCCTTCTCGATGCGTCCTCCCGTCTCTCCGCACGCCAGAAGCAGTCACCGGTCACTGTCTCGAACCTCACGAGCTCAATCACATTTTTACATTGGTGGAGACTCTGGAGAAGGAGGATTTCAGGCTCAAATCCAGAATCAGATGGGGCAACATGACAACGAATGAACATGGTCCTTGCCACAGAGATCCAGGCACGATGATCGACCATGATCTAGTCTACTCTGTAAACACACTTGCAAAATCGGGAGTCCAGTACGAGACTCTACTCCGTATGAGCTACAGCTTCCAGAACCAGAGTAGATCTATCCAACGAGTGTTCAGTGTTGAAGTTGATGAAGAGACCGAGTCCACGCTATTGCCCCATTGCGGCACTATCCAGCTCCGAGCCTGTCTAATGTTTAGTATCTGGTGCATATGCCAAATATTAAGCAGATATGAATCATTCGATTCTCGCCTCCTGTATCTCCTGTGACTCTATTGCGGCCTGCTCTCTCGAACTGAGCTGATGAGACGCAATCGTGCCATGTCTGCATAGAGTATACTTGGAATAAGGCTCATTCACCACCAGCAACGTTCAGCTTGCATTGTGCAACATCGCCCTGTAGAGCTATCAGGTGATTGATAAGGCCATGTTCTAAACGTAACTAGGCATCTGGAGCTTACTAGAATGCTCACTTATGTAATTAATGCCTAGGAGTGGCGTTGCATAAACTTTGAGTCACTCAAGTTTTGCGTTCTGTTCACTGTCCGTCAATCAATGCTTCACAGAGATAGGTATCAAGATACTCGATATATTTGAAAATATCAAAACGCTACTGGAGTCATCTACTTTTCCAAGCTACCATCTCAGCCAGGAAAGCAAAATCCAATGTGGAGCTACCTCCACCCCCTCGGCATCTCATCTATAATACAGACAGAGGAAAATACCCCTGGCACCTCTCCGTGCTCCGGCTACCAAAAACCAGCTTACTCCTCCTTAACACCACCCCTCCAGTTCTTCTCTGCGTTCTCAAGAGAGGCCTTGTCGGTCTTGGGCTGGCCCTGGCTGAGGAAGCTGTTGGCAGCCTTGAAGGGACGCTGGAGATCGCCAGTGGCGGGCTTTCCAAAGACGTGAATCTTCACCAGGTTCGATTCAAAAGCACCCTTGAGAGGGATGATCGACTGGATCAGAAGAGGGTTGGTGTACTTGAAGTACAGGTGCATCACACCCATCATACCAACACCCATAAACTGGCTCTTAATAAGCTGGCGGAACTGACCCTTGTCGTACTCCATGTTGGTAGTCGTAACAGGGCGGGGCTCCTCGCCGCTTCCGAGCGGAGCGGGCTCGACGTACTTCAATGTCGCAAGATCTGTATACATTAAAGGTTAGCCAACTGTGTAAATCCAAGCCCTCGTGACCTCTTGCGACAAGAGCAGTAGAGAAATGGAGATAAGGCAGGGTACACAAACGAACCATTCTTCTTGTTGATTTGAGCTTGCGTATATAGATATAGGCCCAGGATGATCACGTTGGACAGGATGTAAATGCCACGAACAAGGAGGAGAACGTCGGGGTCGTCAAAAGGAACCTTCTTGGCCACCTGCATCATCACGACGATGATCGCCAAATTTGTTCTGTAACACATGATCAGTCAGTAAGATTCCACTGATCCATGCGGAGGTGAAGGCATGGCTTAAAGGGTGTTGTCATGCCGTCTAACATGGTCAACAAAGGGTGCGCAAGGCTGGCCTACACTTGAGGAGACACCATTTTGGGGGTGGTGATGAATGGAAACCAAGTAAGGAGGATGAGTTGCCGCCGTACAATAAATTGAAAAGGGGAGACTTGGAGCTGAAGGACGGACGAGCAGAAACTTCCCCAAGTTATCGCCATCGGGCAAGACGGCCAACTGTCCTAACACGCGATGATCACGTGCGCGAGACCCTTCCAGAACAAATTTCTCGTGTGGAGATAAACTGATAAGATATTTGAGCCTCAGGCATAAAAGGGTCATCTGTCTGCTTATGTAACCCGCCTAGCACACTTGTCGACTCGCTCTGGCTCCTACAACTTCTGTGGTGCGATCTTGAGTTCTCCAGAGGCGTCCACATCACAGTTGTCATGCTGATAAACACCTGAATACAGAGTTCCCTATGATCGGTAACCCATATTGAAATCATTTGCATGCTTTTTCAAAATGCCTTGCTCGAAATGTTTGTCAATAGCAAGCGACTCCCGGCCTAAAAGCGGACGCTGATGGCCAACATCGGCCTATTAGCTTTCCAGCGCTGGGTTGTCCTTGTTTCAAGCAAACCCTCCGGGATTTCACTGCCTTGCTGCAGAGTATGTATATCTTCCCTATCTTTCTTTACTTGGTGTCCTGGCGCGCTAGCGCCCTTCATTTCGATTCATCGCCAAGGTTGGACTTTGGATGTTAAGATAGTTACCA
This sequence comes from Aspergillus asperescens, assembly GCA_027569075.1. Taxonomy (NCBI): domain Eukaryota; kingdom Fungi; phylum Ascomycota; class Eurotiomycetes; order Eurotiales; family Aspergillaceae; genus Aspergillus; species Aspergillus asperescens. Next base: position 40,474 of record JAPDEH010000035.1, on the reverse strand, counting down.
AATTAGTACTAGCGGCGTTCGAGGCTCGATGCCGTCTTTAGCGACCAGGATGGCTCTGACATTTCTGACTCCTTCATCCATCAACAACGCGCGTGCCGTCGGTGTGTCGAATCCCTCAAACGTCCACCATCACACCCCATCGAGTTAGAACCTTGATAAACACGAAACTTTATCATCCGCGACCCCGAATCTTGACGTGACGCTTTTTCAAAATGCCTGGCGGAAAGGGAAAGTCTATCGGTGGAAAGGCAGGCTCCAAGGACTCTGCGGGGAAGGCCCAAAAGTCCCACAGCGCAAAAGCTGGGCTGCAGGTTAGTGATTTACTTATCGATATCCCAATTCTTTTATAGCTGTTCGTCCGATCGCGATTTCCCGAGCGCGCGACAACCCAAAGCTCTTCAAGCTGTACATTTGTTTGCCCCTCCCTCGCTCCTTTTCTCGAGAGTCGATGATTTGAAGTCTATATTGGTGACTTTTGGTTTATTGCTCGTCGCGTCCTACCTACAGATCGATCGCTCTCTTTCAGCACCTCATTTACACATCTTCGGTAGAACGTGTTTCTAACTCTGTTTGTAGTTCCCATGTGGTCGTGTCAAGCGTTTCCTGAAGAACAACACGCAAAATAAGATGCGTGTTGGTGCGAAAGGTAATGACATCCGAGCTATCTTTAAATATATTGAAATGTTTTGCTATCTCGAGCTTTGCTAACATGCATTTGTATAGCCGCTGTCTATGTCACTGCCGTCCTTGAATACTTGACCGCAGAAGTGCTGGAACTTGCCGGAAACGCGGCCAAGGATCTCAAAGTCAAGCGTATCACACCGCGTCACCTACAGCTTGCCATCCGTGGAGACGAAGAGCTCGACACGCTGATTCGCGCCACTATCGCCTTTGGTGGTGTTCTGCCACGCATCAACCGCGCCCTACTGCTCAAGGTGGAACAGAAGAAGAAAAAGTCTGACGCATAAACCCCTCGGATACCCAGCAAATACGGCGTTTAATGATGGTTGAATGGAAAGACCCCTCGTACAGTGATCATGACGACTGAATCCGAGCTTTGCAGACTACGCTGGTTTCTGGAGCTTTCCCCCCGCGCTCGCACTTCCTTCACAACGCTGCAGCTCGACTTGCAGCTCTGTCTTCTCGAACTGGTTTTGCTCTTGTTATTTGGTTCATTTATCTCTTCTTGTATGTCTGCGCCGTTCATCGTTTGTCTCGAGTAATGCAGGGCGCTGTAATGGGAAAAGGGGTATTCTCGGTAGTGGGGATTGTTTTTCTGTTTCTTTGTCTCTTTTATTTTTTTATAATTTCCTATTCTTCCCATTCATGGTGTTGACTGCGTTGCGACTATTTCTGGAAAGAAAAGCAAAAAAAAAAAAGAAGACCCGACAAATTTTAAGAAGAACATGTAGTTGTACAGAGTTAAGGTAGCTCTTAGGTTGAACTAAGTCAACTTCGGAAATATATTTTAATTGCCCAACATTCCCTAACCAAACAACCAACCGAGAAAAAAAGTATAAATAGATTAATAAAAAAAAAATACTCAGCCTACTTTAACTTCACACCAACTACATCATAACACAATCCTCTACCCAAATGATAGTTATCCTTAATTTATGAGGAAAATAGCTATCCTTCCAAGGTTATATTGAGGATCCTTTGTATATAGATTATCGACTCATAGAGTGGAGGAGATATATAGATAAATTAGCTCTACCACATACAGGGAAATGTACACCTATAAAAGACACACCACGACTATAGTACTACTTCGTACTGGTGTGAATCGGCAGGAACATAAATAGAAAGAACATCCAACTGCATACAGAATAGCCTAATCAATATAATAAACCCCGCAAAGGATCAGAAGTACCTACGTAATGATATCACCGCAGCGGTGGAAACCTAATGAAATAAATAGAGATACATCAAATGGAGGCATGAGAAACAGAGGATAAAGGAAGAAGGAAAGGAAAAAAAATAGGAATAAAAAAAAGAATAAGCAATTAAACGATGCAAGTTCCCCCATATACAAATGATCCAAAAGTAATGCAAATGCTTGGTCGTCTCTCTTGTCATAGTAACAAATGACATATTGGTATTCTTTTTGGTCATTCTTCGTAGTCTTCTTGAGAGTTTAAGTTTCTGATTTTTGCTTTGCTTCTGGCAGACACAACTTGAAAATAGAAAGGGAAAAAAATAATAATGAGTAAATAATAGGGGAGAGGGGTAATGGCGCATCCACTTGCAAGGCGTCCACGTCGCAAAATTTCATGACTTCAACTGGCGTGATTTCGTTTTTTCGGCAAAAGGGAGAAACATAAACGAGTCCGTATAAACGGCGCGCCTGGAGGGCTGCCCCAAAATAACTTCTAAACTGGGCTGGATCAGAGAAATACTTTCTTTTTGTGTTATGGTTCTCTTTAGTTGCATTGTCGTCTCATCATCCCTCATCGAATCGTAAGCCGATCATCGCACAAAAGGATCAAGCCTCGTGATATAAAAGGTCGTATGCGTCTTTCGGTAAAGCAATCTAACAATTTTTCGTTGTCTTCATCTCCCATTAAACGTTTACTCCACAATGATTTCCACGCCGGAACTGGTGCGCAATTCGTCGCTTCCACGCGACTGGTGTCCGTTTTGTCGTCGGAAACCTGGCCCTTTTTCGGGCATGGGGCCTCTCGGCTGCCTAATAGGCATGCGCTCCTGTGACTGACTGTCAAATCCAACTCCAATGGTGCGGTTACTACCAATGGGACCAGCGCTGGAGGGCTGACTTTCCGGCTGCTCCCAAGAGAACATACCCCTCAATCTCCTCGGGCTCGAGCTAGGGCCTCCAATTCCAGTTCCCAGAGAAAGGCTGCTCAAACTATTGACCAGTAGACCATCGTCCCGCTGCATACCAAGAGAGGAGCCGGATGGAGCAGGCGTCAAGGTAGGTGTGTTGGAGGTAACACTCGTCGCACCATCATAATGCTGAAGGCGTGTGCCGTTGGATTGAAGCGCAGCCGGAAAGCTGGCTGAAGAAGGGACAGGGGAGGGTGTGTAAGAACGCAAGTCCGCGAATGACTTGGCCGCGCGTAGGTTCTGCGTATTACCGAAACTGGCTGGAGAGTCTAGAACACCCAGAAAGCCCGAAGAAGGCTGTCCACGAAGGGTATTGAAATGAGCAGGTCCCTCATTACGGGACTCGCTGAAATCAATAGTCGCAGCGCGGTTGAGCCCGCGGCGACCAGACTCCGTGGGCTGAACAGCGGCGGGAATGGCAGATAAAGGGGGGCTCACATTCGTGCCTGGAGCAACCTTGAACACCTGTACTTGACGTTGGTCACCACTTCCGCGAGACGCGTGGCCAAGACCCATGTTGTGAGCCAGAGTGTGCACAGTGCGACGTTGAACGGGTGTAAGATTGGGCGGGAAGATTACGGAGTCGCGCGCGGTATCTTCCTTGAATAGCAGAAGTTGAGAGTAGTACGAAAGCGTCTGAGTATCATTCAAATCGACATCTGGAGTAAGATAGCGTTAGTGATCGTTCGAAGAGTAGAGGGCGTTCTAATATAACTCACCGAGTTTCTGGCCACGCTGGGAGACCGGAGAAGGGGAAGTAGCCGGAATGTGCGATGTGAGAGACGACATGGAGCTCTGAGTATGAAGCTGCGACGATGGCATGGGCCGATGCTGTTCTTCGAGCTGGCCGCGACGCTCGCGCTTTTCGCGCTCAATGCGTTCGCGTTCTTGCAGAGGAAGCATCTTTTTGTATTCAACCCTCAGCTTTCGGCCTTGCAGTTCGAAATGGTTGAGGACCTCGATCACGGTCGCTGTCTCCTCTGCAGAGGTGAAGTTGGCAAACGCCAACCCGCGGAATACTCCATTATCGAAATGGTAGTTGAATGCATAGGGCAGCGGCAGGCTCAATTCGGTCATCAGTTGGACAAGCTGCTCCTTCTTGACTGCGAAGGGGATATTCTTGATTACGATCGCAGTGGGGATCAACTCGTCGTCGACATCTGACGGACCCGTAGGGTCTCGCATCGAGCCGCCTTGCAAGGGAGCCGACCCAAGGTTGGAGAAGGGACTCGGGATGCCTGGCTGTTGGTCTAACCACGTCTGTTTACGGAAGTTAGCGATACTAAAATCAGTAGCGCCAGTATAGTCGTTCAACTCGTTACGTACCGTTGGAAGACCGGCTCGAGTACTGCGAGAAGCGGTTTTCAGGCTTGCCGAAGCCGAACGGATACCTCCAAGAGACTGGGCGTTGGCAAAACCATTCGGATTCCACGTCTGGGAGCCAGGGAGATCGTAGGCATAGGAAGGATTGTGTAGCGACGGATTCAGCCGGTCAAGATTGCGATCGTAACGAGGCATGGGGTCGTCGTACAGGTTAACGGGCATTGGGCCATAGGCGTCAAACTGTCGCGAAGGTTGGCGATGAAGAGGCTGCTGATGGCGCTGCGAGCCAGGAGAACGGGAAGAGTTGTCGTGATACATGTCCTGAGCTTGTTGATAGGTCTGGTAGAGCGTAGAATTCCCAACAAGCAACCAAACCGAATAATGTGGCGCGCTGAACCCACCACAACAATCCCGTTGAATAAGATTCGGATCAAGTGTGAACGAACTACTCAGTCATAGGAGCGATCGAGACTGGCAGAGGATAAGCTTGACAAGTCGGTGCTAATCACGAAATGTTGTAAGCCACGTTTGGGGCGAGGACGGAGGAAATTCAGCGGAGATTTTCGACCTGGGAAGGGGGATGGCCCGGATGGGTGGTCGGGACTTGAGTTGAATCGGCCCGGGGGAGGGGCGTTGGATGAAGCCTCTGATTGAACAGTGCACAACAACTCAAGGCAGCGAGGAAGGGGGGTTGAAGACGCGAGGTTGATCAAGAAGCCCGATCAATCCCAGCGGCCGAATATTAATTGTCTCGTGACTGGCGTATCTTCAATGGCCTGGGTGAGTCGCTTAGTAGGTGGATTTTTTGACCTTTTCCCCTACGTGCATCAGGAAGAAAAAGGAAAAAAAATAAAAATAAAAATAAAAAACACAAAATCAAACAAGAAAGCAAAAAGGATATGTAGCGAAATAAATGAGAAACGAAGGGGAAAAAAAGAAAAGAAAAGAAAACTCGCCACAACCTGGGATGACTGGGACGTTGGGGTTGAGGGAGTGGGAGGACAGGAGAGGACGGAGGGATGAGGACGACGAGGAGGAATATGAGGAGGATGAAGACAAGATGAAGATGAAGATGAGGGGAGGACGAGGAGGAAATTACCTGGAGGACGTGAGTGACAAGAGACAAAATCCCGGACGGGAGACCGCTTTCTCTCCCGCAAAACCCGCCCAGCTCGTAATCAAATAACAAGATCGGGATGCAAGAATCAGATAGGTCGTTTGAGGCGACTCTAGCAACTGAAACAAGCCTACTTAACCAGGACGAATGATGATCGATGGCGCCCTCTCGAGTTCGAGTTGCCAGTCCACGCCGCGGATTATTATCTAAATCTCACCACTGACCCCATGCAATGGACAGTCTGCCAGACAGTGAAGATCCAGAAAAGCCAGACGAATAAAAGGGGCCGGATGGGGAACGATCGAAGTTATCCAGTGATTCCAGTCTCTCGCTAGTGCTCTTTTTCCTGTTTGGTTTGTGGGTTCGTGGTGGATCGATCACTACTATCGAGTCTCCAAGTCCAGGCTGTCTCTTAGTGCTCTGCGTCGCGGGGAGGACTCGAGGTCAGGATGACTGCAGGCTGCGAGGTTGTTGGGGCGTCGAGGATTAGAATTCAAAGAAACAAGGGGCTTGTCGTGTCAAGCAAAGAATGTGATTATCAAGGAAGAGCTGCAGACACGGCGAGATCCAATATGAACCGGCGGAGAGTTTCACAGCATTCAGCATCAATGGTCTCGGGTTGCGGCTGCGTCTCTACATATACCTACTCAGGCGGAGCTGGAGCCTTGAGGTACTTCTGGCACGAGCGTCACTCTTTCGCGATAGTTTTTTTTTATTTTCCGCCTAGAACTTCCTCAGTATTGGGGCTTCAGACGTACTAAGTCCCCCTTGCCCCCCTATTCTTGCTGGTATTTTTGGATCGCCTTGAACGGAAATGACCTGGACTTGAAGGCACCCACCATGGTTATTATTATGGTGCAGTCGTCGGATCCGGTTCTCTTGCTCATGCTTCTGCTCCGTCTATTACTACTAGTATTCGAGTATTCTCTCCAGCTGAATTCCCTTGTATATATCGCCGTCCAAAAAGCCTTACCGAAAGCCGTCAAGGGAGGTTCGCTGATGGCATCATGAGAACCGCGTCATCAGCCTGGTTTTTAGGTCCTTTGTTTTCCCAGGTGCTTTTTTAGTAACCTCCTTTTGCGTGAGCGTGATGTGAAAGATGGGGCGGTGCTAGCTTTCTTGTTTCAGGGGCACTGACTGGACTCTACTTCCTCTCTAGTCTCTCTCTATCTTTGCCACTCTGCTTGCATCATTCCAGTAGTAGTTCCCAATCTCAGTCCGCCGAACGTTCCTGCTTGCCGGTTCGGGTCTTCGGGTGGCAGCGGTGGCAGCGGTGGCTCCATCTCGTCAACCTTGAACGGTTGAACCTGAACCTGCTCTTCAATTTCCAAAGCGCTTGATTATCGAGATCCGCTACGGGTGGACCGTGGGTAATGGGCATGATGTCCCAGATTGACCTCGAACATCGACTAGGAGCGAGCTCATAGTAGCCTCATACCCACACGAGCTCCATGCTCTTTCCATTTTTCCGAATACCTTATTTTGCCGGGCTTTGTCACTACGAGTCACGGTTTGCCTTGTGTTGGGCTCACTCGAAAAATGCCTCTGGCCGCCTGGCCTCTGCCATCAAATGAGGTCTGCCCGTAAGAGACAAGACCGAGGCCCTCCTTGCTTCCATATCCCCCGTCACCCAGGCGGAGAGGCAGTTGTTGCTGCAGCACGACAAACGGAGATTTGCTGTCTCTGTGGACCCTTGCTGTTCCTTCTCGTTGCGATGATCTGCCATCTATTTGAGACACGACCTGGGCCCGCCGCCCGCCTATGGAAGTGATACTCCAACTGGTGCTCTTCAACGGTTCAACCTTCATCTTATTGGCAACCCCTTTTCTATGAAGAAAAGGATTTCCGCACAGATGACCAACCATTCCAGCCAATGGAGAACCTGTGAGAAGCTCCCCTCTCAATACTTTGAAAATGAGCTCATTATTATCAGTCCCCGCTCCTTCCTACTCCGTTAATGATCGATCTATATGAAGGCAATTTTGCTGGTACCTGCCCGTCCGACCCGCGCCGTTCACGGCTAACGCTTGAGCTAGAACCCGCTAGATTGACACCAGAACCCGCTGAATGGAGACTTCAAACTTCCAAGTTCCAACTATTGTCGCTTGGCTTGGTAGACCAGTAGTCTACTCGAGAGACTCAATGTGAATGAAAGCGCAATGTGGAACCCTGAGCATGAATTGGAAAATTTGGAGCAGAAGAGAGCTCCCACTGCATCTGTCACCTGCGCGAGAAGCATGGCAATCTTCACATTTCGGAACTTCTAGCCCTTTATATGAGGGTCCATAATTAGGCAGGCTAGGTAGAATGGGCCGGAGTTCGGGCCATTCCATCTGCATGGTTTCTGGGACCTAGTTCCTTGAAGATCCTGGACAGCTGGAGCCCTTCACAAACACTGCCCCAGTATCTATCCGTAGTGCTCCGTAGTGCCTCCCCAAGTCTCCAACGTCCAGGAAAGGGGTAGCCAAAGGTATGAATGGCTGTCATGCTGGTGAGTTGGACAGCAAGAAGAACGATTCTCGAAATCAATTCGCCCAGTCCGATTTCAGGGTGACCTGTATTTTCAAACGGACAGAATTAATGCTGCAGCTAGCAAACTTGTATGTAGCATCCCTATGACAAATAATCTGATAGAAGCGCACTATTACCAATTTAGAAACAGCAAGCAGGAGCCCTTCAGGGCGGATCCTAGTCGTGCCCTGGCGTTCGAAGTTGGTGGTGTTACACGACAACCCCAGAGGAATCTAACCCTCTTGTAAATCCCAGCAAGTAGTAGACTTCTACCTTCCCTCCCAGACACTTTCATACTGAGATTATTGAATGGACATGAGGAGTCTACTGCAACATAACGTTCCAGGTCGCATATAAGAGTTAGAGACCTGACCTATCCTCTCAACACGCCTGTCTCCTCCTTACCTGCAGATAGATCTGCACCTAATGCAATGCCATCTGCACCTACGCCACACCGTCTGTACCCAATCTCCGACCTAACAGTTTCTAAATTCTAGCACTTGAAGCAAACAGAAGAAAAAAAATCGTAAATAACAAAAATAAACTTCTTATTTGAGCATACGGAGTAGATACATTTCGATTTCGTAGTAATAATGCTGAGAACTTGAGGCTCCGAAATGAACGAGTAGTACTACTAGTACCATAGGTACTTAGTAGCTGACAGTAGTATTTATAGAGCCGGGTATCTATATATATATTTACTACCCATCCTACTTGGCACCTAACCAACTCCAACTCCAGATCTACAATGAATAATCTAATGTAATATGAGATATGCAAAGAACAGTCCCAAATTCATCAGCTGGCCTTTCTTTCTTTCTTTCCCTCAAGGTTCTATTCAATTTCGTCAATGCAAGGGATGTGCTTGAGTCGTCCCCAATCTCAACCACATCGATTGACTTGGGTGAGTGGTAATAGAGAATGAGATCCTCGAACTGTACCTGGGTGAAGTGTATAGTATCTATTGAAGCACGCAAGTACCTGATTCGATTCCGACGATCCAACGATGCTTTCTCGGGGCGCGACACGGGACCAGGGTTATACTAGGTACCGCCCGTTAGCAAGACTATCGATTCTAGACGATGATAAACAATCAGCTCATTCTGGAATATTGGGCAGAAGTGCCATTTCTACGTCTCCCCTTTAGGCCATAGGCAATGCGTTACCAAGAGCTGAGGCGGTGGTAGAGGAGCTTTCTACGTTCACTTGTGGTAGTTAAGATGCTATACTAGAGTGTGCTTAGACATCGTTAAAAGGGCGGCAGTCAGAGTAAATTGTCTAATAAGCTAGTGGTACCTAGTACGGGCCCGACACGTTCCTTGTGCCGCCGTCGGGGGACCAGTAACGCACAAACTTGAGCTATAATAATATGCTCGAGGACAACAGTTTCAGACAAACACTCCGTTAATAAAGAAGCAGTGCTCGAGAAGACTATTCCTGTAGCCCCTAAATCGCAGAGAAACTGCGTCGCTGAGATTCAAGCTCACTCGAGTCTCGGTTTGATGGTGTTGAATGGCTTGTTCTGATTCTGGACGTCAACACTAAGGATGGTTGAACTCTTTATTTCCGGGAGAAGAAGAAACCCCGCTTTTACCAGGGCATAATCTGAAGACTGACTAGCAAGGTGGCAGGATCGCTGAAAATTCTGGAAGACCGCCGCTTTTGAGGCCCCATCCGAAGGCCGTCCCAGACACAGAGGGGGCCCTGACCACCCATCAGCTGGCGTATATTCCGCACCCGTGTGCCACAGCAAGAATGCATTTTGAGACTTCTCCTTCCTATTCCATGTATATCCAGTGCCAAGAACTGCGGCCCTTTCGAAGAGGGTCGAGTCCAGGTTACCCTTAATCACCCGCCATCTCCCAACGTTCGTCTGGTGATAGACAACATATACCTCTTGTCCGTCGAGCGCGGCAGAGTACTCTGCCCACCCGGTTACTGATGGGTAGCCAGGTGGACTGCCTACATCCGGAAGCGCAGGATTAGAAATCAAAGAGAGGTCATGATTGTACCCTGCTAAGTATGGCTTGGTACAACTTGGCTGATCGTACGTACGCGTTATGGTTCCAAGCTAGTAGTGTAAGCAGACAAGTATAAAAAGGTAGGGTTGACGTAATAAACATACCCTCCTACGACTAGAGGCAAGCCACACATCTCTCCCAACGGGGCTATCTGTAAGCACTCCTTTGGGCATGATAAAGGGACCATTATCTTCGCCAACCCTGGCTGGTAAGTATCGTATTAATGACCTTTTTGCCTTGTCAAGCATTGCCCAAAGCAGATGCATTATATTGACCGGCGTTGAACCGTCCGGACAGTGTACAAACCCATGCGTTACGGTTGTAACTGCTCTGGAGCCATTCTGCAGCTGGACCTTGAGTCCGAAGCAGCCTGCACGGGTATGGTGCTCCTCACTCGTGTCAGTACTTATTCCCAGACCAGATTCGATGGGTGCTGTTGTAAAACCATAGCGGGTAATATCGAAAAACACGCGGAGACCAGCTATTTCCAATGGCCAGATCTCACTGTATGCAACTTGCACATCTTGCACATTCTCGAAAAGAACAATCATAAAGCCGGCAATGAGTACCTCGACACCTACAGCATCTGGAAACAATTCTCGAAGACTGTCAAGATCAGTGGGTCTCAGGAATCGCCTTGGGTTAATATATCGATCAAAGTGCTGATTGTATTTATCGGAGGATCTGGGGGTGAGAATCCCCATGGGCATGTACTCGAAACGGTCCCCGGGAAAGTAGTGAATCGGCCGTCCACCTGCAAAGACAGTCTCTGATCCAGGAATAGGCGAGTCAACGAGCCAGACAGCCTCGCCGAAACTGGACTCTGAGACCCACACTCTTTGTCGAGAGAATAGAGAGGGATGGTGGCTTCGGACGAGCTGCTCATTTTGCTGATCAACACATGTAATTGATTCCGCACGAAATGTGTCCGCTTTTAACTTGTCTTTGGGGGGGGATCTGTAACTAATAGTAGTGCCTTTGTAAGCGCTCAGAAGCCAGCTAGTTAGCTGTGGATCAAGAGACAAAATATACGCACATGGCACTAGCCGGATCGAAAAAGGATCATTTGCAGCTTCGTATCGAGTGATGTCCTGGTCGACTGGAATATTAGGGTACGTAAACTCGGTTGTTTTCCGGCGTTTATAGCCTGAGATCTCCATGATGCTGTGGTCTTCTGTTACTAGCGAACTAGAATAGTTTGGTGTGGCAACTGGAGCAAGAGGCCATTTAAAAGATTACCCTTTGACTTAACGGTGTATTGCGCTAATTATTTTGCGAAAGCACATAGCCAAGCACAGGCGCCAGGCTCGAACTTTTACTCCACTAGGCAGCAACTAGCACTTGAAAGTTTAAATACGTCTCTCCACAACAGCCTGCTTTAAGTGATGTTGGCCTAGTGCCCGCGATGACGCTCAGGTTCCTGACGCACATAAAAGAAAAGTAATGACATTGGAATAAGAAGTCCCAGAAGCCACAAGAACCAAGGCTTGGATGTCTACAGCGATCCTCTGATACCTACGACTGCCAAGGCACTGACCAAATTGCTGTTCTGTTAGCTTGGATCTATGACTGTTTAATACTAGTGGTTGTCAAGACATCTTTTTATCTTAGCGGTATATATTCCAAATATGTCTAATTAGACCTTGAGCTGACGTGCAATGACTATATATGGTATGGAGTTTCGGAACAGCATAGTATTGGAGAACAAGAGAAGAAAAAAATAGAGAAACCTTATCATGATCAAGTCTACGAAAGTGGAAGACATATTTCAAGAACCATGCCGCCGGCTGGTTAGCTGTGTTTGCACTACCTATGGTCTGCCCGGGCTACAGAAAGCCCCCAGTCCTCTTTGACCCCGGATTGCACGCGTGAATAGATGTGTAGCGAGGCGCTTCATAATTATATACTACTTTGAGATGCTGACAGGCGGTGATGACAACGCGGCAAAAATAATCACAATAGGGAATTCACAGGTCCTCGCTTTACATACAAAATCCTGGGCAAATGCAGCGGGAAAAAGAACTTGTTCTTACAATATATAGCCGGCAGCGGCAGAGAATGTTGTTACGCTTTTGGTGTTGTTGTTATTGCTCATGGCAGCAGCGGCCCCTTAGTCTTTAACCTTAGGTATTCCAAAGTTAAGATCCCGTTAGCCGCAAATGCTGGAAGATAAAGGTTTGGAGGTGGGTGAGGGAGACGCCGACGGCGAGATCGAGATTCAGACCGACGAGGACGGAGTAGGTGGAGGAGGATGACCCGACGTGCGGGAAGGTCCCGGCATGCTGCTTGAAGGGCCACTAGACGTAGGCGCATAGGTAGTAGTAATAAAGCCACAGGAAAAAAGAATCTCATATGCGTCTGTTCAGGATATGTCAGCGCTGCATAGGTAACGAGACTACTAAATCGCGCCTACCATTGTCATGGGGATTATTATTGCCGTTATTATCGTCATTGTCATTGTCATTGCCATTGTCATCATAGTCATTATCGCCAGGATGATCCGTTCTGTATTGTGCAATGCATGCCTCGCACTAGGGGATCCGAGTGTCTGCCTGGTCCGAGTTACAGATGCATTGAATTTCGGCGACATCGTGGTGGTTCTCTCTGTTGCATCGCCAGGCGACGCTTACGACAAGGTGGCAGGCTGAGCGGCACGGACCAGGGACGTCTTCTGGGTCTAGCTCAGCTGCTAGAGCGAGATCACCTACGAGCATGAGGCTGGAGAGGATGAGAAGTTGCTGGACACGCATGTTGGTAGTTGCCGAAGTCTTTGATATTGAACTTGACGTTGTTGGTTGAGACGGGGTTTGCAATGTCCGGGCCCCAGCTTCTTTCATGGTTTGTCAAGCATTCATTGCGCGTTCTCGATGTTGGGATCCAAACTCTAAGCTCGTGAGTGACGACGCCGAGACTAAATCTCCATGATGAACAGTCAAAATTACCTCTCACCACTGAGTTGGCAGTAGATAATGTGTAATAAATTAAGCCTCTTGGGGTTCACAAGCTTTCCGTTTCAAGCGCGCCACTTTTGGTATCATTGGGAATGAGATGCAGGTGGCTAGTGCCATGGAAGGTTGGAACATTCGAGGCCTGGTGTTTTTTGTTACCAGGGGTCGGAAGCGAATAGTCCGATATAGATATCTGCGTTGACTGTGTTTGAAAGTGATAGGAAAAGAGCCATGGATAGCTTTATCTTAAGTCAACATAGGGTCATAGATGATGTTAACCAGGAGCACCGGTGTGTAGGGTTCGCGAAGGTGGATCTGACATAGCCTCCCTTGCCTTGCAGGGAACTGGACAGGGATATTCACGTTCTGTCCCTACCACAAGTAGAAAGGGACAGTTGATTGAACTTATCCATTGCGGGAATAATAGGGCCTCCTTTAACCTGTGGATAGTTGGTCATATAGCCTTCCATGGATCAATATTCCAAGTTCTTGGGATTCATGATGAAGTCAAGACCCCAAGTGTGCAGGTGATTGGCCCAGGATTCCCGTGACTGATCTGATACTTGGGTTAACCCCTCACAGATCGCAACCTTCAGACCTGACGTCAATTCTTGCGCAGTTTCGTCGCTCGAGATTTATCCTGAATGATTAGCGACAAGTAATATATTTATGGCCCGGGCTGCACTCGTTAGGATGTCCTGGGAAGGCTATGCCTTGCGTTCGGCTCAGAATGCGAACCCCACATTTATCCCAAGCTTCATCTATGGCACAGCATGGAAGAAAGACCGAACTGTGGACTTAGTACACCAAGCTATCAGCGCTGGATTTCGCGCAGTGGATACAGCAGCCCAGCCAAAACACTATCGAGAAGACCTGGTCGGCGAAGGCATACGTAGGGCCATCGGTGATGGGACGGTTCGTCGGGAGGATCTATACGTATGTTGAATGACACACTGTGGATGACCCTTTCGGATCGGAGCGCTAAGCCGCCGTCAGATCCAAACAAAATTCACCTCTATTCATGGACAGAATCCCGATGATATGCCGTATGACCCCGAGGATAGCGTGGCAGACCAAGTCCACGCTTCTGTGAAGTCATCTCTCTACAACCTTCGTCCATCCGCTGCGCCTGAAAGTGCCGATGCGGCATACATCGATACGCTTGTACTCCATTCCCCTTTTCCCACAATGGCCCAGACAATGGAGGCGTGGTCGACATTGGAAACATATGTTCCCCATCGCATACGCAACCTTGGCATTTCGAACACCACACTCCCTATTCTCAGAGAGATAGTGTCGCTGGCCAAGATAAAGCCTGCTGTTGTGCAAAACCGATTCTATGCCGGAACCCAATTCGACGTGCCCCTCCGCGCCTACTGTCGAGAGCATCAGACTGTGTATCAAAGCTTTTGGACGCTGACAGCAAACCCGGAGTTGGTTCGATCCAAGCCAGTCCTGTCCCTCGCTAGGGACGCCGGAGTCTCGTCGGCTGCAGCCTTGTATGGCCTTGTCTTGGGCCTTGGATATACCGCAATCCTAAATGGGACTACCAAAAAGGAACACATGGCGGCAGATTTGACCGCGCTCAAGAGCTTGCAGCAGTTCTCCAGCGACCACCCGAAGGATTGGCAAAGTATTCTGGAGGATTTTGAACAACTTACTGGAGACCATGTGTATTTACAATGAACTAGGGGTATTGCACCCCCCCCGTACATATAATGTTGAGAATAGCATGGCAATGAAGTGTTGTGATAGTCGAGGGCACGTTATCCGCTCAATGTTGCTATGATTGTCTTGCTGAGTGCCGTCGCGGGTCCTCCGGATTGTCATTTTGGGACAATCTAGAGGCGGATTGCACGTGCTTAAGAGCATGACTCAGCTTGGCAGCCAATCAGCATTGATATTGCGTTGGCCTCAATGATTGTCACCGCCAAGATAAGTTCTTCACCAGAGAGAAAATCTGTCTTCCACGTTATTGCAAGCTTTCGTTGTCCATCCTTAAGCACTCCTGGATGTGAGCTGCTTCGTATTACACTACGTCTGCATCCATTATCTCCAATCCCCCAACCTGTCACAGTGTCACTAGCAGTTCCTGCTATTCCTTGGTCCACCGCCCTCGGAACGGTGTGACACTGCCAGAGCCTTTTTCTCTATCACCACCGTGCATTCTGCAGGCCGTCAATGTCAATCCAGCCTTTATGCTGGATTACAATTGATCGCCTCGACGCCCTTTGTCGCTTACAGATAGCCCAACCATTTGTGGAATTAGCAATCATCGTTCTTTAGGTCTCCAACCCCCTCCCCCTGTTGGCTCTCAGCTCCAGTGTCAATTGCGCCCGCCCACCGCGTAGCCGCGATCTATTATCTATCAGTTTCCTCCTACCGGCTCCATCTCTCTCATCCCTCGTACTTCTGTCCTTTGCATGGGAGTTAACACTTCGAATACACATTTGGAGACGACTTTTACAACATAAATCGATAAATCCCTCCCCCCCAATTGAACAGTTCCGCCGAGTCGCATTCATCTACCACACCCCGCAATACCTCCCAACTGGAACGTGAAAGACGAGGTCTGTTGGATTGGATTTTTTCTTTCTTCCTCCGCCAGGTCGCGCGAGCCTGTCGAAACGAATCTGTTTAGGGCGAGACAGCGGTATATTCCAACCTGAGAAGACAACCACCGCCCGACCGTTGACCCACCGAGTGCCTGCAATGAGCCCTCAAGGAATAACTCGCAAGAGACCTGCTCCCGGCACATCCCCAATCGTCCATCCCCAGCTGGGCCAGCTCCCGAACTATCCTCCGACTTCAGGGTCCCCATTATCCAACGACCAATTTTTACAATGGGGCCAGAATCCGGCTTCTAACACCCCCCCACCTTCTTCCTTTCCCGATACAAATTCCTACAACACCGCTGCTACTTTACAACCGTCGGCCCGTGATGTTTCCGGTACTTCTACCGCTTCCAACCAGGTCGCACGTAGACATCCCGCAAACCATATGGTGAATCGAAGTCGCAGTTACGAACAACCCTCAGCATCTCTTCCCGAGCAAGGCAATGGGCCTGGCGAGACTGGGGGTTGGTCGGAGAGCTTGGATGAGCTCTACCAACGAGCCGTAGTTGCAAAACGAGACGCACAGGCCAAGCGAAAGCAAATTCCACCGTTTGTGCAGAAGCTGAGCAGGTATGTTAGTCCCTTTACCCTAACCGGTACTCTAGTTAGTATTCAAGTCGCTCTAATCACTAACCCTACAATTTTAGTTTCCTTGATGAGTCAAAGAACACAGAGCTGATTCGATGGTCCGACGACGGAAACTCATTCATCGTGCTGGATGAGGACGAGTTCGCTAAGACGCTAATCCCAGAGCTGTTCAAGCACAACAATTATGCCTCCTTCGTTCGACAACTAAACATGTACGGTTTTCACAAAAAGGTGGGCCTTTCTGATAACTCAATGCGGGCCAGCGAGAGGAAGAACAAAAGCCCAAGTGAATATGCCAACCCTTACTTCAAACGCGGTCATCCCGATCTGCTCTGGTTGATTCAGAAGCCCAAGAACATAGCCGGACAAGGAACAAAGTCTAGTAAAGGCTACGTACGTGTGAAGACAGAGGATGCTGAACACGAAACTGACGATTATGGCGATGACAATGCTGGGGTACCACGGGACGACACTTCCCGTAACAGACAGCTATCATTGATTGCACAACAACCTTTACCGAAGGATCAGTTTACGAACGTATATCGGGAGTTGCAAGCAATTCGTCAACAGCAACAAATTATCTCCACCACCATAAACAAACTAAGAAGGGAGCATGAACAGCTCTATGCACAGGCAGCAAATTTCCAGGAGCAACATACTCGCCATGAGAACTCGATCAACGCCATACTTACTTTCCTCGCCACTGTATATAACCGGAGTCTCCAAGGTCAGGAAGGCCAGAATCTCGCCAACTCTTTTGCCGGGGCCATTTCACAGGACCAGGGCAATGTTGTCGACATGGGCGATGATTTCTCGTTTGGCACGCTTGGGTCTCCCCCAATGAATAGTCCTGGCGGCGCGCGGTCGATAAAAAAGCAGCCGTTGCTGCTTAAGGCACCACCAGGGCCAGAACGTCTTGGTCGTGCAACAACGCTCTCGCCTGCCGCAAACGCGTACGACCGCCCACAGTCTCGCAGCCACTTGCGGCAGCCAATCGTTTCTCAGTCAGGGCAAGTTGAGGAGGTCTTTGATACTAGCCCACGACAAAAGGATAGTCCTGCCTCCCAATCTCAGCAATACCCACAACGAGATATCATGTCCGTCATTCAGAACACGAATGCGCGAAACGGAATCCCAACCACCTACAGTGATTTCCCAAACGTACTATCGTCACTTGAGACTTCTGGTGGTAACGTTCCTCTTACTCCCAATCAGCGCGCAGATATGCTCCGTCTCATGGCAAACGAGACCGGCACGAACGACTCGGGCGAAACTTTACCTCAGAATAATGATTTAATGAACTCGATGGCCCCGCCGATGCCAAACAATTACTCGTCACGCCTTGCCAACACTCGATCCGAAATCGATAACTTGATGAAAATGCAAGCCGAGCAGGACCGTTCCGTTCAGAATTTGACCAATCTGTTACAGCCACTCAGCCCAACCGGTGCCATCCCTGGTATTGGAGCCGATGGGAATCTTCCTCCCCCTCCTCTTGAGCTAGACCATATTTTTAACAATGACTACTTCACCGACTTTGACAACTATGACCAACACAATCGAGGAAACTTGGAACTTGGAAACCCGGCGGGCGCTGGTCAGGCACCAACCACCGTCGAACCCCCTGTTTCTGACGACCCAACAATAAAACACGATGGAAACGACCTGTTCGATTTCGATAATCTGGCCGGCGATGGCGAACTCTTCGGGGGAACCAACCAACATCAACAGAGCCCCGGATTCTTCCAAGGATTTGACAACAATAGCTACGGCAACACATCAACCAACCCAGCCCCCACGAATACAGCCATCAGCGGGCCTGGAAGGGTTGTGGAAACCCTCACAGATAGCGAATCCACGAGTCCCAGCAACCCGGTCGACGACCTAGCCCTATACGGTGCGCCCGTCCTCGACGCAGGTGACGATTCTCAAGGAGGGAAGAGAAATAGCGGAGGCGGGAAGCGGCGAAAGAAAGCGTGATGCTTTTTTTGACTTTTAATATTTCATCCTCTTTCTTATCTCCCTTACCAATGAGACTTTACAAGCCGAGCTTGAAGAGTATTTACGACACAACGCAATGATTCTTGCGCTCCCTTTGCGGACAAGAGACTATACATCCCCGAGACAGACGAAGTATAGAACTACGCCTGGGAGTTCGCAATCCAAAACTACAGGCAAAAGGCTACGCGCATCAAGGTCTTTGTCCTTCTTGTTCTAGTAGGTGAGCAGTACCATCCTGATAGTGATTGCGTATGAGTGGGTGGGTGATTAGGGTGACCAGCCAAGGCGCCGTTCGGCATCCATCCTTCGCGCTAGAACTAAATGTAAATAATATACTTGTCCTCACCGGATCCCCACTGTTGTGTGCGGATTTGTTTAAACTTTACTGAATACATGATTATTACTTATTAGCTGTAATCCTGACCTGGTTTCTCGCTGTCAAGTTCAACAGCAAGGTAGGCCCTAAAAGGGCACGGTCAGAGGATAGGTACCTAGGTATCCATGCATCCGATTCATTCCCTGAATGGCGGCTGGGTATCTAGTGCAGGTAGTACTCCGTAGTACCCCCGCTTTCTGGGCGTAAAGACGCCCGAAGATCTTCAATCCGCAACAGGTATTGCGCTGAATGATCCATGCAGGTGGCCTGGGGTTCGAACCGCTTGAGTAGCCGCCTGGTCGCCTATGTGCCTGTCATGATGACCATTCTCCCTAGCTCTAGGTAAATAGCTCGGGACCATCTCCACCAAGAACACCTTCTGGGAATGTTGGTCATCCAGCATTGCATTCGCTGGCCATTCCAACTTTAAAGCGTAGTGAGTTAGAAGGTTAGTGACTGTTGAGGGAGTCTCATATCATAACTCTATAGAAAAAGCAAGTATATTAGCACCCAGAGTATGTAGTGATTTATTTCAGAGAAAAGGAAACACTAGTATAACTAGATGGAGGGCCGGAATACTTGGGGCCCCTGCGGGAAAACTAAAGAAAACATAGAGTTTAGGCATGTTTTTTTTGCGGGGGGGGCGCGCTGAAGGGGTTATTCTGGAGTTCAGTTCTAGCTTTAGTCTACGAAAGAATTGCTGAAAGAGAAATGTGTGTAACTGAGATTCTTGGGTTTCCCGTATGTTGCTGTAGAGCGTGCCAATGCCGATGCCGATGCATCCATGTCCGATAATTGCGAGAGTGATGGAGAAGATGATGGTGCTGTAACTTCTGTATCAGGCCAGGACACAAAACTGATACTATCGATGTATTTTAAGATACGTCATAGTCGATAATTATCAGGACTTGTATCGCGTTCTGACAGGCGGAGAGGAACACTTGATTTAGAAGCACACATGTTAGCTAGTCAACTAGTAAGATAGGAAGGAGGGTAGGGACAAGAATGGCAAGGGCGTTCCTTACCCTTCATCACTTGGAGAAGTCATTGCTAGTAGAACAGATAGTAGAGCAGATAGTAGAACAGATAGTAGAACAGATAGTAGAACAGATAGTAGAACAGATAGTAGAACAGATAGTAGACTAGGTAGAGTCTGAAGTTGAGAATGGTTTGAAGGATGCTGTCAGCTGAAAAAAGTGTAGGTTGAACCGAAGACGAGCGATGGGAGAGATAATGAATATTTTGATGGTGAGTGGTTGTTTGCGAGGCAAGAGGTAATCAGGAAACCGCAAACTTGTCGAGCGGCCGATAAAAGCGCTTGCACAAGGGAAAGACAAGCATGTCCTTTAAAGGAGAAGGATGAAGGTAATGGAAAAGGATATCGAGGTACGCCGCAAATGTATCCCGGGCCACAGCTTAGGAATGATGGTGAGAAGGGTTGGGAGTGTGACCTTCCAAGAAATGAACGAGAAGACACCGTCTGGGCCTAGATGGTTGATTGATTGGCATAATAGAGCATTATTATTTATTGGCTCTTTTGGCTTGATGGGAGCTGACTACCTAGGTATGGTGGTAGTCTACACTAGGCAATTCAAGAGATAGATGCAGAAACAACAGACAAGATGAAGATATATCTATCCATACCTGTTTCGCTATAGAATCAGCGCTGGTTTTCTAACCAGCCGAATCGACGTATCGCCATTGCAAAAACCTAAGTAGGCCATTCGGTCTGGATCACCTCTTCGACCACTCCAAATCCCCCATCCTTCCCCGTTTCCTCTCCCTTTCACGATCCCGTTCCAGCCCCCTGCCCTTTCCCCGTTTCGACCCAGATCCAGACCCAGACCCACCGGCAATCTCCTTCTCGCGTTCGCGAGGATCAATCACCATAAGCGTATCGGCGTCCTGGTGCTGGCGTTTCCAGTTCAGGTCTTTACCGAGAGTGTCCTTGCCGAAGTGGAGCTGGTGGTTGAGCCAGCTGCTGTCGTTGGCGTTGTCGTCTGCTGTGGTGGTAGCGCCGGCGCCGGTGGTGTTGGCATCGTCGTCCCAGGATTTGCATGATTGGCAGTTTGCGATGAAGTGGAGGTCGCAGAGTTGGGATTCTTCGTCGCCGTCAGGTTCTGTGTCTTCTCTTTCTGCCGCCGCTGCCGCCGCTGCCGCCGCCGCTGTATTGGTCCCAGAAGATGAGCGGCGTTTGGTTGTGCTTGTGGTAGGGTGGGAGCCGGAGCCCTCGAGCTTAGCTTTGAAGGCATTGAACATCTTTAGGGCGTCGGCTTCGGCGCCGCCGGTGCTGCTGAAGCCTGTTATTCCGTTTGACGTGGAACCTGAGTTAGGGTTGACGCTCCCCGGAAGTGGCCGTTTGCGACCTCGGATTGCTGTTTGGGGGATCATGGCTTCGAGGGCAGATTTTGGTTTCGATTCGGCTGGGGCTTGCACGGTACGGCGCATGGAGGCTTTGAGGTTTTCGATTTCCGCATTTGTTCGGGACAGGAATGATTGTTTTGGTCGTGGGGAGGGAGAGCGTTCTGGGGATTCAGGGTCTGGTAATGGGAGTTGGTTCGAGTGGTCTGGTGTTTTTGGTCGAATTTTGGGTTGACGTTCTGGTTTCGGTGACGGGGAGCGAGGTCGTTTATGCGTTTGCAAAGACGATCCTTTCGTAGACGATGATTCTTTTTCTGGGAGCTTCGTGTCCGTGACTAGCGTAGGATTGAACTTCGGTTTCGTGGGTCGAATAGGCATATCCTCCTCACCCTCCTCATCGTCACCTCCAAAGCTAAGCAAGGCTTTCCCGGTCTTGGGCTTCTTTTTATTCTTCGCGGCCGACTTCTCCTCAGTCTTCGGCCCCGTAGCGATAGCCTGCCTCTTCTTAACCTTGTTCGCAAACGGTCCTAGATCGCCCACTTCGCAGGATGTAATCTTCACAGGGTATACAGGTCTCTCGGTCCCCTCGACGCGGTCCGCATTCGCAATCTTCAACATATTGTATATGCTATCTCCCTCAATGCGTCCAAAAAGCGTACACTGCCCATTCAGCTCGCGCTCCGTATTGGTAAGGGTGATAAAGAACTGACTCCCATACGAGCCATCCTCGCTCTTTGCCATCCCCACCAGCCCGCGCCGGTTATACCGCAATCGGCTATGCAGCTCATCTCGGAGAGCCACCTTCTCGTTCGGATCGCGCGCGTCAGGATCGTACTCGAATTCCGGGTACTCGTAGATGGAGGTCCCGCCGGAGCCGGTGCCCGTCGGGTCGCCGCCTTGGACAATAAACTCGGGGATAATACGGTGGAAGATTGTGCCGGCATAGTAGTTGTCCATGCAGTGTTGAAGGAAGTTGCGACATGCTAGCGGGGTTTGCTTCGCAAAGAGGGCGATGTGGAGGGGGCCGAAAGTAGTGTTGAGCGTTGCGGACGCGGTTGGCGCTGGTTCGGTGGCATAGTGAGCAGACATCTTGCTGTGATTAGGAGATGGTATGTGTTGGATTGAGAGATTCACGACTCCGAGAGCGCGATGGGGTGCTGGGAGTCTCTGGGGTAAGACAAATTCGGATGGGTCCTCGGTGAGAATGGATCAGCTACGACCGTTATACATAAATTAGAAAGTCCGATTCGTTTGGTAGAAGGTAGGCGATATGAGTTGGTCGCTCATTCACGGACCGAGCCTGGGGGATGGGGGAGTGACCGGCGAGATCGAGCAAAAAGTCGTGAAGTTGAAGCTTTTCGGGGAAGATTCGGTCCGTCACGTCACGTCAGCCAAGCCAAGCATTTTATAGATCCAGCACAGCATCAACAAATAGATCAAAGTAGAACTGAATTTTAAAGTACGAGCCAACTCGGCAAGTGTAGGCCAATGATTTTGTATCGATTTGCGCTGAGATCGGTTATGGCTAGCTAACGTTCGGCTTTTGGTAGTGGGATGCATTAGGCGTTGTCAAACTGCCAAACCTTTCTAGACACCTGTTTGATTACTAGGAATTCGGTGCTCTGGTCCGAACGGGCAGAAGAACTGCAAATTGAAGCTGAGGTGAGGACGCTCCCCCGATGCCGATTGGTGAAATTGTGATAAAGATCCAGATTCAACTCGCCGAGTCTCAGCTTCGGCGGAGCTTCAGCTCGCGAAGAATGACCACTAAAGGAGAGGAGTAGAGGAAACAACCAGATCGTGGCGAAGCTGTCTAGGCTTCACCGCACAGCCACGATTGGCCCAGGATCAGGGCCACTTTCCTATTTGAGCTAGGAACTATCAGCCCTGCCAGGGATAATAAGTCTGCCTAGCCTGCACTTATTCTTAACTACCCTGAGATTTTTGAGAAACCCCCACTATCCAAGGAGTGTTGACCCGACTTTCACTCACGATGTCAGCCGAAGAATACTACGGAGACAACATATACTCCGGCAATGGCAGCCAAAGCTCCATGCCTCCACACTCATACCCTCCAGGACCTCCAGGGCCCCCAAACTTAAACATGCCGCCTGGTAACGGCACAGGGTACCCGCCACAAAATCCCTACGAATACACACCCCAAGACTTCTACGCTGGATATCAGCAGCAACAACAACCACCTCCCCCACCATACTACCAACGCCCCGCATCGCCAGCACAATCTCCATCCCCATACACATACCCGCCACCTCAGCCAACATACCCAGGCGCCAACCCCGGGGCCGAATCTGAAGCTCCACCCGCTAACGACCGCGGAGCCCTAGGAGCCATCGCTGGCGGCGCGGCAGGTGCATACGCAGGTCATCAAGTGCACCACGGTGTCCTAGGGACCATCGGCGGCGCTATAACAGGATCCCTAGCCGAAGATGCAATCAAGCACAAAACCCACGACAAAGTAGACGAGAAAAAATCGAAGTCAAGCAAATGGGGCTTTCATCATCGTCGTTCATCGTCTTCCTCCTCTGATTCTGACAAGGAAGATGCGAAATCAGCTCCGTCGAACCGCGGGGGAAACTTTTCCGCTTCTTCCGTTGATATCGTTCTCCAGGGGAACTACGAGCTCGTGGCTTCGTGTCGCGCGGTCTCGGGCCGGAATAATTCCTCTAGGCTGCCGCTGAATAGTGTTTTGACAAATGAGTTTGGGCACTTTAAGTGGAGGCGCGGGGGCAATTTTGGGGGTTCGGCGAGAAATGCCCGCTTGACTGAGGGGGGCCGTGTGCTGGAGGCGGAGTTGGCCGATGGGAATGGTGGATGGAGGAGGGATTGGGTGAGGCTTGATGAGAGAATTTCGAATCAGGATGGGGTTTTAGTGTTTTTGGATTAGGGTAGGATTTTACCTCATTCTTTCGCAATGGGCGGTTGATTCTCAGGTAGTCTACTTGGAGGTAGCCTGCTTAGGGTCATAGGATACTTGAGTGGGGTGGGTATGTGATGCTAGTCATGAATGTTTTTTTTTTCCTTCTTGCAGATGGTTACCGTAAACTATTCTCGTGATTATTTGGTTAATAATCATTACTACTGCCGTCACATCATAACAATCGACATCACATCAGGATAAACATCTATTTGTTGTCAGCCATCTGTGCAGCCGCAACAGCAGCTTGGCCCTTCTTGGTAATCCGGAAGCCGCCCACAAGGAGGAAGAATGCCTCCAGACCAAGGATCACAGCTAGCGTGACCATTGCACCAATAACACCTGCCACGGCCTTGGAGATACCACTACCGCCACCACCAGACGCAGAGTCCGTAGAGGCTGAGCCAGAATCTGAAGAATCGCCGGAGGAAGCACACTGTCCGTCTGAGTTCCCGCAGACCTGGCACCATTGCTCCGTGGTCATGACGGCGATCTTCTCAGTCTGCTCGACAAAGGTCGACCAGGGGATTGCGGCGCTGGATTGGCCGTAGAGGGGATACTCTGTTAGGGAGTCTGAGGTGGTCAGGGTGCCGTTGTGGAAGCCGAAGCGGACGCTGATGTCCTTGGGGTCCGGGAAGGAGTCCGAGGTGGAGTTTGTGACGAGCTCCCAGACCATGGAGGAGGCGTAGTCTGGAATTCCAGTGAAGGCGACGTCCATTGCAGGGAGTTGGGCGAGGCCGAAGTAAGAGAGGAAAGTGCCGTAGGAGCCAAATTCGACATGGAGTTTTACTTTACCCTCGGAGGTGACGGTTTCGTTAAGGCCCATAAGCATTTCGGCGGCGAGGTTCGAGCCTGCGACGGCGCGAATTGACTCGGAGGAGTTGTAGGCCAGGTTGTATTGTTCGATGTTGGCGAGGAGGAAGGCTTGGTGCAGTTGGGGGTCTGTGGGGACATTGGAGGTGTTGTGGATGTAGCCTACGTTGAGGTAGTCGAAGATGGAATAGGCGTTCTTGAATGTCATCTCGGACTCAGAGAAGGAAGTGTTGATTAGAGAGGAGAGGGACTGGTAGAAGTCCTTGGTGGAGTCAAGCAGGCCGGTGTACAGCTCCGAGCTGTAGTAGTTGTTGCTGCTAACGATGGCTCTCTGACAGTCTGTAGTAGATTGCAGCCAGCCGCTGTTCTCGCTACTAGCCCCAGAGTCAACCACAGAAAGTGGGATCAGCTGGTAGCCGTTCAATGGCGATTCAACGGTTGTCCCGTTGGCCAATTCCTGGCTGGAAACAAAGCCAACCGGAGGGTAAACACCCTGTAAGAAGCCGGTGGCAGAGTTTTGGAGCACAGCATCGGCGGGTGCCGAAGCAATCAGCTGGCTGAGGTTAACGACATCCTCGCTGATGCCATCAATGTACTGCGCTGAGCTCGAGTTGATGTAGCGGTTGTGGTAGGCGGAGCCAGTCAAGTGAACCTCGCTATAGCCTAGCTCAGTGAGCCGGGTGTTCTTTAGGATTTTTGCAGTGCGGTCCCCATGGCGCGCAAAGACATAGGCCCCGACAACCTTCTCAGCAGAGACCTGAGCAAGTGGAATGACGGAGAGAGCGATGAGCTGCAGGGAAGCACGCATGATGGCAGCGGAGAGGGGTTATTGAGCCAAAAGCAAGAAGGTCAGTTAACCCTGGGGAGCGGGAATTGCAGGGCCATTAAATACATGCGGGATGCGATGCCAGCGCTGTCATGGAGCCCTGCTTTCCGGTCCTTGGATGAACTGAACTTCCATGAGACCTAGAACCGTGTCGGGGTGGGGTCAGTCAAAGTCAAACTCTCCTCACTCTGTCTTGCCGCTCTTGTGGTTTGACCTCTTTCTCGGATTTTTCGCCTTCTTCGAGAGATTTCCGCGGAAGATCAAGGAACCGACCATGCTATCATGCACGCTATGATGCGGGGACTTGAAACCCCTCGGGGAAAAGAAAAGCATTGGTGAAAAAGTTAGCTAATGGCTCGCATTGAAGATACAGAAAATGACTGTCATTGGACAGCAAATACTCCATAAACCCCTTCAACCGCCATAGCAGCAGACTGGAAGTCCCTTTACCTGCCATCCGGGTATGTTCGTCCACCAAGGGCTCTAGCTTCTGTACGGAGTAGTCCGTATCTTCCCCCCAAGGCTTTTGCCATGCTTGATGTGCTTATCCTGCTTGGCATATATGTAGCCAAGAACAAGACGTGTTCTGCAACAGTTGAACAGGATCTGATAATTTCACGGAACGCCGATCGACCCCACTCTTATCTAGCCGAAGTGTGGGCTCTCCCACTCTTCCCTGACAAGCTGACATGTTATTCAATGCTCTCTGCAACTACACAACCACACTACTCGAAGGACGAGGGCATGGCTCCGAATTTTATTCCATCAATCTGCGCTATGACGCCACGCTCGCACCCTTATCCCCCATCAATTCACATCCGTTTCGAATCACCCCCACCAAGCCACCAGTTTGAACGGTTTCCGATCCGCCGGCGGAAAGACGCCATTCAATCTCAGCTAGTCCTTCGAGCCAAGCAATCCGTGTCTGCGCTGGAACCTCGAGTCGCTGTAGTTGTTCCCCGAGTGCAACAAGAATATCCGCCAGGGCAAGGCCTTTGTTGGTCTTTAGCGCACTAAGGGTATTAAGGCATGAGGTGACATCGCTGGTCGCAAGGAGGGTGGTCATGATCTGCTGAATATCAGACGGGTGAGGTGCGGCAATACAGTCGTAAATCGTTTCATTCGTGATTGTTTCCGGTTCGGGAATGGCTTGATCTTTCGGCGCGTTTTTTATTGGGAGCGGCTTGCCTAGTAGAGGTTGGCATGAGATCTTTGGAATGGGAGGTGATGCTTACTGCTTGCATGGCAGGCTTGGAGCACGTTCAAAGCACGACGCATATCGCCACGGCTCAATGTGACCAAACTATTGACAGCATCCGGCTGAATGCGCACGTCTTCCTTCTCGATCACTTGGTCAACTAGAACCCTGATGTCTTTCTCTTTGAGCGGACTGAAACGGAACCGAGTACATCGGGAAAGAAGGGCAGGCGAGAGCTTGTGTGTATAGTTGGCGATAACACAAAACCGTGTGTTGGCGGTGTATTTTTCCATGATCCGACGAAGAGCCATCTGCGCGGTAGCTGTCATGGCATCGGCCTCATCTAGAATGATCAACTTGAATGATGCGAGTGATGATTTCCCGGCAGCGGATGGCGCTATTGAGAATATTTGTTTTGTACCTGTGAGGGAACCTCAGTAAGTCTGTTTTCCCAACCCTTTCAAGCAGCTCGACTCACTTGCGAAAGTCTTGATTTGTTCTCGGACAACGTCAATTCCTCTGTCATCACTAGCGTTGAGTTCGAGCACCATCTGTCGCATGTTTTTGGTGCCGTATATTCGCCGGGCTAAAGCGAGGATTGTGGATGTTTTACCCGTACCGGGGGGCCCATAGAGAAGAAGGTGTGGTAGTTGCTGGACATGATGTTAGCGTCTGAGTTGGCAGTAGCATTGGCGAGGCGCGTACGTTCGCTTCAACAAACCGATTGATCGTAGCAAGAATGTCCTTGTGGCCGGAAACATCGTCGAGGGAGTTCGGGCGGTATTTTTCTACCCTAGACCTAGTCAGTTGCCTGAAAAAAAAAAAAAAAAGGGTAGGCTAATTGCCGCCTTACCAAGGTAGGTTATCTTGAGCTTCCACTGGTAAATCTGCTACAGCTCTCTTATACTTTCCGCTGGTGTTATCAGAACTGAGCTGGATGGCATTCTTGGACGCGGGAGCATCCACGTCCATGCCGTCCTCGTAATCTGACATGATGGTCAATTTCCAGTATCAGATGATGGTTATTCGGGAATCTGGATTGAAAATGCGATATACTGAGAAAAAGCAGCGGTGTTGGAAAGTACGCTGGTTCTCGACGCGTCGAAATGCAGCAGCGCGTAAAGAGGTTCGGCGCCGGAAAATCTGCGGAGCTCCGAGCCCAAGCCTCATTGTTGCTTGCGGCAGTGATGACATGCGCACTCCTGCCAGCAGCTCCGCCAGCAACACCCATCGACACAGCTCTTACCCTCTAGACGGTCTCTTGGGATTGGGTTCTTTAATTGCCACTTTTCACAATGCCAGTATGTGATATACCTGAACGTTTCCTTCGAGAGTAAAACATTCA
This sequence comes from Aspergillus asperescens, assembly GCA_027569075.1. Taxonomy (NCBI): domain Eukaryota; kingdom Fungi; phylum Ascomycota; class Eurotiomycetes; order Eurotiales; family Aspergillaceae; genus Aspergillus; species Aspergillus asperescens. The sequence goes on along the minus strand of JAPDEH010000035.1, from coordinate 12,649 downwards.
GGCCAACCTTTGACCTCCAACTAGGCCTATCACTCGATCTTCCTTGAGGACCGGGACGTCCCCGTAATAGGTACGACCGAAGCAACCCTCCCTACGTCTCCTTAGAGAGCGAACTAGGGACTTTGTGCAGACGAGAAGAACACCCAATTAACCTCGTTTCTCGGTCCCTACAGGCAACTTCCCAGTCTTACCCCTCCGCACCCGCACTCGCGGCCCCGCATACACTCTTCCTACCCTCCCACCTGGTACCGCCGACCTTGATGTACAGCCAGACAACGAGTCATACGACTGCGTAGACGAGATTATTTCTCTCTTCAGGGCCAATGTCTTGTTCCGGAACTTCGAGATCAACGGCCCCGCCGACCGCATGCTTATCTACGGGACACTATTCATCACCGAATGTCTGGGGAAAGTTAAGCCTACGATGACGGCTCGTGAGGCAGAGAAAGTATATCTATCTTAATTCGCATTGAAGGCAGGCTGGTGTATTGTGGAGAAATGTTGACCGATTTATTAAGGCTCTAAACAACGTCGCGCTCGATAACTTCGCTATCCCCGGTGATGCGTCCTTCCCGCTAAACCAGGCCTTTGAGCCTCCACGAGATCGCCAGGATGCCGAGACGCTCCGATCGTACGTTTTTAAATCTGTCGTTCTATGTATTGATTGTGACGTGCTAATAATGGCTTGTGCTCAGATACCTTTCCCAAGTTCGACAGGAGGTTGCGATTCGGCTGCTTGCGAGATTATATCCTGGTGGAGTTGGTCCTTCGAAGGTTGGTCTTCTGCTTCACATGCCCGGTTAAAGAAAGATTGCTAACGACGAATAATAGTTCTGGCTAAGCTTCACAAAGAGAAAGTTTATGGGAAAGAGCTTCTAGGATAGTGACTTCAACTTTGTTTCGTCGTACCAAGCGTGAGGACTTTAAAGGGTCGTTCTCTGATTACAGATTCCTTCAAATGTGACATATCGTATATAACTGTGTGCAAAAACAATGCCCTTTATCCGGCGATCGAAGAGCAGAGAATCAGTAGGTAAGATCAGTGCCTATAGCCCTTCAAACCCCATTGAGGACTTGATCCAAAACTATGGGCCATCCCAAGATAAAGACATTGTAGATATAATCTTCACCAGATGATCTAGTGTACAGGATACTTTTATATTTGGTTTTGACTCAGGTTATCATGACTTCATCTCAACATCAGCACTCGTCGTGCTTCCAGGTGTAGCAGTCGACTGCGCAGGCGCAAGCTTCCTCTTCTTGCGACTCGGATTCCCAGCAGCCTGGATGAAGCCCGTTGTCGGAATAACTCGAATCGCATGGAAGATGTAGCCCTCCGCTCCCCCACGACCAGACATCATCGGATGCGTGCGGCCAGGAAGAACCTGCCAAGGACGCACCCTGACAGTTTCTAGCGTGGGCGCGAGTAACAATGTAGGATTCACGGCAAACTCTGCGGTTAATTCAGGGAATTCGCTGTTGACCGCCTGTCCGTGCTGCTCTTCCAGGTCTCGCCTCCTGTTTATATACGCTGTCTTCCGGGCTGTGGAGTAGAGGTCTGCGATTTCTGTAAGCGGCTCGATTACGGGCGAGTAGACGACGACGTTTGAGGAGCCTGCTAGGAGCGGGACTGTGTGCTTGAGGACACTATCTGGGTCCATGAGTGTTGCGACGATGAGGCCGTCGTAGCCGCCTGCTCGGACTTCATTGACTACACTTTGCGTGCGGGTCCATCGGTTTCGTTTCCGGTGGTATGCGCCGCGTTTGTTGGTTTTGAGGGCGGCGAGCTCGGCGTCTGGGATTACAGCGGGTTCTTCGGCGTAGATTGGGTCGGCTTCGGGGTTTAGAAGTTGGAGCCAGGATATGGTCTTCAGGTGTTTGAAGAGGGGGTGGGACTCGTCGGGGGCGTTGTGGTCGAAGCCGAAGTACTTTAGTAATGATGTGTTGGCTTGCTTGTTCGCGTGGATGAGGGTAATGGTGTTTCCCGAGGCGGACATTTGTGCTGGACGGGGTGTTCGTTGTGATGTGCCCGAACCCGGTTCCTCCACGCCGCCGTCCTCAGTGGGCTGTTGTTGATCGGATGCACCGTTATCTTCGTCCTCTAGCTCGCCATCCGGATGTAACAGACCCATTCGTTCGGCCATGACGGCGACGACTAGTCCTCCCGTTTCGTCCACCACGAGGTAGCGGCCATTCGGTTTTGATAATGTCTCTTGTAATGAGATATCGCCGCCATGATGCACATTTCCCCAGCTCCCAATTAGACCGATCAATTCATCACGCAACTCCATACTCTTTGACGCAGACTCCTTATTTTCTAGCATATAATTCGTGATAGCGCTGACATCCATGGGGAATACCGTAAATCGCTTTATATACTTCTTCTGTTTGCGCAGCGTATACTTAGCCAGAGAGAATGCCGTTTTCTGGTCTATGGTGGCATGCGATTCCAATATCTTCGCGATAATATCCTTCCCCGCGCCTGTTGATTCCCTCTTCAGTGCTTCGATCTCTTCCAGCGTCAATTTCTGAGTTGATGCATCGTCAACAATGTCGCGATTCGTGCGTAGGGGTAGCCCCTCCTCGTTCACTTCGACGTCGTCATCGCCTTCTCCTTCCGTTATCAACGACTCCGCATGTAGCTCTGCTGCGGGCACGATGCGCAAGTGGGTATCGCCTGGCGCTTCGAGGATCTCGTAGGTCAGGTAAAACGGCCGTCCGATGATCTGGTTTGCAGGGAAAGATCCAAATTTTCCACAGTTTACTAATCTGATTTCTAAAGTTAGTATATGGCAATGAAGAGAAGTAGATCACCGTTTGAGCGCATACGTGTTCGGGACGACTTTTTGGATCTTCGTCGTCTCCGAAGGTAGCCGTAAGATGACGAACTGGTTAGGGCGGATTGAGGTACGCATTGTTGGGTTCGATATAGATCCTTATACAGGTACACGCATATTCTAGCAAAGTATAAAGCTTGCGTCTAGCACTGCCGTTTTGTTGCCTTTTTTTTTTTCTTTGCGATAACGCACGCACCACCGAAGCTCCAGATAAGTAGCGGATTACATAATGTAGTCGGATAACTAATTAACCAAAGATCCCTTCCGCATCACATGCTTTGTTGCCGCTGTGGCTAAGCTAAACTTAAGCCTGACAGGTGTGGCGCGTAGTCACCCTTTACCGTACGGTACCACCTCTATACCAATAAAACTAGCAGATGCCATGGCAGGCAGCTAAATTGTGAGAGATCTCATCCCTGTTGTTGGTAAGAGGGATTCGCCTTCCGCCCGCTTGTACCGAGGAATGGCCTCTTTAATGCCCCCACAGCCAATGGAGAGGCTCGCGGATTGCTGGAATTTGGGTGCCTACTACTTCGTCTCTGACCGATCTTATGGATTATTGACGTATATATGCTTAGCTTTAGTGCATTTGGGCTCTGCCGGCTTTCTTCCCCCAAGACCCGGCAAGGGACAAGCAGCATGGCACATGTAAACCTGCGCTTCCATACTTCCTGGAGCAGCTAACTCACCACTTGCCTCAACCAGGAGTAGTGCTTCTGCTTCACTCAGCCTTACTCGCTCTAAGCCACCGGTTACATATACACAGCCCAGGTCTCCCGCAACAACGCCAGTTTGCTCATAGCCTCATTCCCTGATCACTTTGCTCCAGTCCAACCGAGCGATACTGCTTGAATTTGTTTTATTGGTCGTCGAGTGCGCCCAGCGTTTCGTCTGTTGCCCGGCAGGCTCAAGAACCATTCTTTCAATCTGCCCGTCTTCATGGTCCTACGAAAACGAGCTCCTCCGCACCTTCACAACCTCAGTCAAGGGAATGCCCGCTTCGAACCTCGCTCCTCGCTGTCACAAATTTCACCGACGTCCTTTTCTGTCTCATCGTCCTCTCCCAAGCGCCTGACCCGTCCTAGCAGAGCTCAGAGCTCCCCGCATCCTCGTCGCCTCCCATCGCAGGAATCGATCTTCTCCCCTGACCTGAATACGTCCCCAGCATTCGATTTAATGTCCTTGGAGCAGGCACAGCGGTCCCCGATCCGGACCTCGTCCACGGACACTCCGAATTCCTGGGCGGACGAACTTGTTGAGAATCCGAATCAGAGTCATCGGGAAAATGTGGACGACACACTGCAACCGGGTATAAACAGTGACCTACGAGATGGAGAGGCGGCAGATAATAGGAAGGGAGGCCAGCTTCCTTCGATCGTTCTTGCGAGCACTCAGCGAAGAATGGCTGCAAATGAGCTCCCGCCGAATCAAGGAGGCACAGATACCTCTGATTGGGAGTATCTGGGCTCTTCACCTGTTCAGCTACAGTCGAACAATCCATTTCTGAAACCGTCACAACATGACAATAACTCGTGGGGCGATAGAAATTCCGGTGCATCGTCTCTTTCTAATGATGCAAGCCGCGGGTTAGGTCAAGGTGAATCTCCATCATTTAAGGTTGCTTGCAAGGTTGCTTGTGCATACTAACTTTCTCAGATGAGGGTTATATTCCAATGACCGCTCGTTTATCACTCTTTGACCAAGATCTGGAATCCGAGAACCCCTGGGATAATAATTCCAGTCACAGCCAAGGTGCAGGAATGAGTAGCCAGCAGAGAGGTGTTACGTCTATCGACCTCCAGGGAGCCGATTCTGTCTTTGATGGTTCGCAACCACCGCCAACTCAAATTCAGCCCAAGCAGCCACCTTCACAGCTCGGAATAAGCACCCCAGGAACTGTATCCACCGCTACCACCGGATCATCCCATGTCCTAATTGATTTCGATGACCGTCCCCCGCAGGAATCGGGGGCTGAGTCGAGGCAAACTACCGCGCTTACCACCCACCCATCCGCTATTCAAGGCTACGGTCGCCCGGCCGTGCTCCAAAATTACCAGTCTGCTGGCACCACGTCCTTGCAAGGACTCAACCAGACCACTGGATTAGCCGTGCTGTCCGATTCTCAGCGTCCCCAAAGCTCTGCGGTACCCGATTATGCAACGCAACAGCAAGAGAAGCGAGCAGAGACTTATTCGATCAGACATATTAATTGGAAAGATAACACGGGAGCGTTACGGGAGTCCCCCATGCTGGTTCAGAACAAGAACGGGCCTTGTCCGCTCTTAGCGTTGGTGAACGCTCTTATCCTACGTGCGACAGGCCAGGGCACTCCACCTCCTATTGTAAGGGCTCTACGAACAAGGGAGCAAATCTCATTGGGTTTGTTAATCGAGGCATTATTCGACGAGTTAACTACCCGGTTGGGATCCGATGAAGAATTCCCAGACATTGAAGCTCTTAGTCGATTCTTGACCATGTTGCATACAGGCATGAACGTCAACCCGCGGCTCACTTTGGTATGATTAAAAGCCGGTCCTAGCGTGAGCATCATTACTAACCAGCCTAGGAATCGAACGGTGTTGCCGGTACATTCCTCCAGACAGAAGATATCACGTTCTATAGTACGTTTGGGGTACCTTTAGTGCATGGCTGGATCGCAGCCCCATCGACAGATGCAGCTGCAGCATTGGAGCGTATTGGCCAGTATCACGAAGACATCCAATTACTCCCGTTCCGTAAACAGGAACTTGAAGATCGAGTCTTCCAAGGGGCAACCCTAACCACAGAGGAAGAAAGGATAATGTCGGATATACATGCAATTCAGCATTTCACGGACGTCGAAAACGCGACACAGCTTAGCTCCTTTGGCCTTGAACAATTGAATAGGACTTTGAAGCCCGGTTCGCTATCGATTCTATTTCGCAACGATCATTTCTCCACCGTTTACAAGCACCCGCAACTGCAGCAGCTTTTCACCCTCGTCACAGATGCTGGTTATTCAAACCACGCGGAAGTCGTATGGGAAAGCCTTGTTGACGTGAATGGATCCAATACGGGCTTTTACGCCGGCGACTTTAGGCTCGTCAGCCACAGTACACCTCAGGCTTCCGACCCGTCCGGGCCACGAACATCGAGTAATGATACCTCACAACATACAACAACACTCTCTGCCCAAGAGCAAGCCGACGCGGACTATGCTTATGCTCTTTCCTTGCAGTACCAAGAGGAGGAGCGACGACAGCCAAGTCCTGCACGGGAGCGCTCCCAAAGTGCAGCGAATCCTGAGGCTAACGCAAGCACTCCCGCAGTGAATCGTCAACAACGCCAGTCATACGGGCACCATTCCCAACCCCAAGACCTAGACGGTGGTCCACCTCCCTCTTACGAACAGGCAGCCAAGAGCCCTGTATATACGCCCCCGCAACATAGTTCACAATTTATCGATGCGCCCCCGCGAAGCCCGTACCTAAGAAATCAACCTGCCAGGTATCCAGAGCGGGTCAGGGATAGAGATAGGGATAGGGATAGGAACAAAGACTGTATAGTCATGTAAACGCCATCTTGGCTCGCTGGATGTTGGAAATCCAAGCGAGCCCATACATTCGCAATACTCCGTATCAACGATCTCGGTTGCACTCTTTACAGGTTTTGACGACGGAATGACAATGGATGACTATACGTACAGTTTATATAGACGCCTAGGACTTGGCGCATTTAATGTATCCTAGCTAGTTTACGACGAAACGACCGATTTACTTACGCGACTCTACTTTTTTATTCCTCGCCTAGCCATCTATATAAATGGACCTCCTGGGCTTGCCACCTTGATCAAGATACTCAGTCTGACTGCCGAGCATAATTAATGCGGCAAGTCAAGACTTGATGTAGATAGCCTTAAAAAGGAAGAGAATCTTGGAAATGTACAAGAGACTACAGTATTTATTGCTAATTATCGTCAAATGTGGACATCGACGAAGCCCTAAAAGGGGGGGAGGAAAAGAAAACCGAGGCGGTAACCCAAATCCTAAACACAGAAATAAAGAAACTAGGTACTCGACATTAGATGGAATCAAAAGAAAAACAGCCTTAAGAACTCTCTTCCATAACTTTGCTATCCTCGCCGCCTTACATCACAGGCCATATGATCTCTTCACTGGGGTCCAACGTGGGCAGTTTGAAGTGTACGCGCATCATGTTCCGCATATCAAACATATTCCTATTGATGGACCGCAGCAAAAGAAGGGGTTCACCGTCATCTTGAACCTTCTTAAGAAAGGTCTTACAGAATTTGTCAAAGTCCACTGTGGACTGAACGTTGTCGGGGTGTGGATCAAGGTCGCGTAACTTGTCGTATGCTGGTTGAAGACCGACGGACATGGGCTTGCACGGTTGGCTACTGGACGTACATTGGGTACATCTCTGTCCAGCCCTCTTTTGAACGCAGATCAGCGGGCCTTGCAAGACTCCCTGCTTGTCAAGAGACCAGGTCTTCCGAGCACAATACAGGCACGGATAGGCTTTGGTAGCAGGAGGTGCTTTGAGGGACTAGCGAGGGGTTAGGTTGATGAACTCCCCATGCTATAGATAGATTGGGGATCTTACTTCGAGACCGAGCTCGGGTTGATCCTCGCCATCAGTATCGGGGAGCTTTACAACTCCCTTCTTAGGAGCAGTTTTCAATAGCTTGCCGAAGGGTGTATTTTTGTGGGCTTGACGAATTTGCTCCTTCTCGTCCTCCTCTTTATCTTCCTCTTTGATGTCGAGTTGCGCTCCAGGAGTGTAGACGCCATCCGAAGCTGGGCCCGGGCCCGGGCTAGTTGAAGATTTTCGTGGTTTGCCATGTTTCTTCGCGCTGCCGTGCTTTGAATGACTTGGGCTAGGGTCTCTCTTCAAAATCTTGGAAGATCGAGGGGCAAGGGTGTCTTTATCCCTGGATCGAGATGGGGTCGAATGTGCGCGATGGCTTGGAGCAGCAGCCATGATGATGATTATAGGCACGGTGGTGGATGAGGTGAAGTAATTAGGAGATGAGGATGGGAAATGGAGATGAATAAGCGCTTGTAGAGCCTTCTTCGGCAAGAATTTTTCAAAAGGCTAAGAAGGAGCTAGGAGGCTCTGAGAACTTGAAGAAACGAAGGAGAGGGAGGAGCAACTTGTGTTGTAATCGCTGTCAACAAAATCAACAGAATCAACAGAATCAGTACAAATTCGCTCACAACAAAACAAGCATCATTCATGGCCCATTGAATCACTCCCGTCGCTTAAACTAGGCAAGTTCCCGCTTTATATCACTCATTATTCACTTTCTGCTTGCTGATTCCATGTTGAAGCAATACGTACTTGCGCTCTGCATCAGGAACTGGGAGCCACTCGCTCCAAGCTCATCATCTTTTTGATTCCACTAACTACAGTATGTCTTGATCAAAGGTAATTTGCAAATCGTCAATTGACTTGTGTTACTAGTCTTCGGTTTGCTGCTTGTTATCTGCATTGATCGAGGAATCTTCTTGCCGTAAAGATATATAAAGCCGCACCGAACTCGACTCAAGATGAGGGTAAATGAGTAGGGATTCAGACTGAAGACTCTCGGAACTTTTATTATTATGTTTTACAAGACACGGTGAACGTAATATGTTGCCTGAAAACCCTAGACTGCGGAAGTCTCTCTACATGAATGACCCGTCTTGTCCTCAACATGCATTCCCGCAACCCCCAAGGCCTAGGTCATGTTACGTTGTATATGCATTGGAGACTCATTTGGTATATAATTATATATCATTAATATCGGCGAGCGAGCTCAGGTAAAAAAGATGGACGATCTTGCCCCTCATCCGAACCAGGATATAGAAGCTTCTAGTACAAGGTCTTCAACTCCCAAAGCGGCAAATTCGGATCAAACTTATCCCAAACGATCTTGCCCTTCTCATCTAAATGCGCTCCCTCATCCGTAATCGGAATCTGTGGATCTGACTGCTCAATCTCCCACAGGGAAACCCCCCACTTATCCCTTGGGATCCAAATAGTAGGTATCTTGCTCGTAATGCAGGGCTCGAAGTACGCATTCCTTCTCTCCTCATCTGAGTACTTAATCTCGACATGGTCACGGCGGACTTTCCGACGTAGGGCGGCAAAGTCTCGATACAGGTTCGGGTGAAACCACTTGAACGCTGCGGACCATCTGCTCCTTTCTGACGTCCCGAGGAGCGCGAGTTCTTCTTCCTTGGCTTGTTGCATTTCTTCTTCCACGTCTAGTGTGCGTGGGAGGAATGAGTTTAGTGGGGCGAGGGCTTCGTTGAGGGATAGGTGGGCGATGATGGTGAGGATTGTGAATAACACCATTATGAGGAGGGGCCCTATGGCGGATTTGATTGCGAATAGGCCAATCAAGCAGATGTTGGCGAGGTAGATGCCTGTTAGGAGGTGTTGCAGGGCGCGTGGGTAGACGAGGCCTTTTGTGTCGATGCGGATGTCATAGACAAAGAGGAAGTTGTAGCGGTAGGCTTGGTAGACTAAGTATAGACCGACGAAGCAGAAGCCTAGGATGAGTGGCGCGATGCATGAGTAGGTTATTGCTGAATTGGATTGAGGTTAGTTTGCGTGTGTACGGAGGGGAAGTGACAGACAAACCTATCACACCCATGTTTGTAAACACAGGGAAGACGTTGCCCCAGCTTATCTCGCTCAGAGCGGCCCAGCGCTTGTACAGGCGTCGAGGTGAGCCGTCGAAGAACGTGGTTATAATCTTGAAGACGAGCACGCCCATGATCTGCACCACAGCCAGAGAGCTGGTGGTTAGACCCTGGAGAAGGAAGTATGAAACATAGAAGTTGGTTGCTTTTGGTAGGTTCTCGGCTAGAAGGTCCTTGGCTGATAGGGGGTCTTTAATGATTTGCGCTGTCGCTGCGGACGCTGCGGACGTCAATGTCGTCACTAAGAACACTTGAACAACTTGGAAGCAGAAGTGTGCAGATTGAGTGAAGAGCTCAACTCGAGCGGCAGAGGGGACACCAGCACGCCGAGCACAAACTAGAGGCTTGTTAGCGGTATAAGGGTAAGGTAATGAATAGTTTGGAGCATACAGCGGCAAATAATGGGGACAAGGGACATCAGAAGGACCAGGGTAGCGGCTGGCAGCAAGCCTGCAATTACACCTTTGATCACCTCAGGGAGGTCGTCGATGAAACCCAGGAATGGAATTTCGTTCGTGAGATAGCTGATGTTGGAGATGGCACCGACGAGGGCGGATGGAAGGGACCAAAATATGATCATTGCGGCTATTCCACCTTTGATGAGGAACTTCCTCACGATGCGCTGCCACCAACTGAGGTTCAACGAGGACCAGACAACCTCATCCGGAGATATACCAGTGAACCGAGGTGTCATATGGAGCGGCTGATGATGAGAGAGCGTTTGAAGTGCAATCTGAGCATCTGATTGCGTGTTGAATTCGATGAAGATGGCAGACAGAAGCTTTGATCCCCCATTCTGATAGGCCTTTTGGAGACCTTCAATTTCTTTGGAAGTCTTCACCAGCTCCTCCCGGAGCCAGTGGATCGAGTCGACCTTTGGGCCGAAGAGCCTGAGACGGTGAGTCGGCCGTCGAATGTTATTGTACATCGCCGGAGCACTTGATTCGCTGTCAGCACAGTCTGTGCAAGGAAGAGAACCAGTTTTGAGGTGTTTCAGATGCATAGAATTTGCCGATCGAATCAATTTGGTTTCCAACCTCTCCAGACGGTGGGCGAGCTTGTCCCTCTCCTTAACCTTCTTATCCAGCTCTTTACAATCGGATGTTATCCACATTTGGTGGATAGTATCTCCGAATACCTGTCGTAATTTCTTCTCGCTCTTGTAATCTTCAGGGACAGACATGAAGAGAACTGTCCTAGACGAGATCCGGTGAGCATACGCAGGTGAGGTGAGATACGCCTGCCGTAGATGTGCGTAGAATATACTTTCTCTCGTCACAGTGTAGAAAACAAAGCCTTCAGTACACATTAGCACGACGAAGTACAAGGGTTGATTGGATCGTACTTACTGAAATACACGCATGCTACAACGGCATGGGCGTAGTAACGACGTTTATCCTTGACATTGCTGAAGTTCAGGGCATCAAGCTGAGTGTTCCCCGCGCCACCAGTTACATGAATAGGAAGAAGGACTGGCCATGTAATCAGGCATCCAGTAAAGAAGGTCGAGCAAAGAACCCGTAAGAAGCGGAGGAAAAGATAGCCATCCATAGAATGATGATTGAGGACATGGGCGTCGGAGATTTTGAGGAAGTGTCCGAACCAATTCACCCACCCGGTAGGCAGCTGTGGACTTCTCTCACTATTGACCGATATCTCAGCTATAGCTCTAGCGACCAGGGAGACTGATGACGGGGACGTACTGCTGATGCCAGCAAGGCAGATGGCTCCTCGGAGCATACCATCGCAGTTGTGTTCGGCGAAAGATTAGGAACAGAGAAAACCAGATGGTTGCAAGAACCAATGCAGGGAGCAGTGTGGACAAGAGAGATGACAGAGAGGTCGAGTCCGCTTTGCCGGTGACGCTGTCCAGTGCATCGGAGCTCGTTGACGATGCATTTCCCCTTGACGACCCAATGTTGGGGTCATTGCTGGGATCCTAGATTCGCCGCCATGAGAATCATGTGTCATTCAGCTGCATTGAAAAGGAGCACATACAAAAACGCCTTCCCGCGCAACAAGGAAATTCAATAAAACCCGGTGGTCCATGATGGCTGCGGAGATCTAAGTAATAATAATCATGGTCTCCGCCGCGATAATAATTCGAGAGCAGAAGCAAAACTCCTGGCCTCCAGCGACATCAATGAAATCGCGACTCCGTCGAGATACAAATGAATCTGCGGCGCGTCCAGACCATAAAAAGAGGGATTCCATGGGTTGCTAGACCTGTCATTCGCGTTGGCAGATCAATGGCACACAGAAGGCCAAATTATGCAGCGAGGCGGGTTGAACAAGGGCCCATTCTTATTGGCCAATGGAACGGATCATAATAAAACCTTGAGAAACAGCTTTTGGAAACCATCTGTGCTTCTGAGCGTGATAAAAAATCGGGTTATCCGATTCGCCGTGGGAGCATCGCAGCCCGTGGAACTTGTCAAGAGTCCCAGGAGTCGGACCCGCTCCAAAGCATGGGCCAGGACACCAGTTGTCAATAGTCCGACTTTGATGGCTTCCAGGACAGGGAATTCGCTGGGAAATCTGCAGCTAGTCTCCACGAGATCCCATCATCCTGGTGACGAGCCGACAATCTGCACCTCAGCACGGAATGCTCGCCATGATGCAGCATTTTGGCTCCAGCTCTGCATGGACCCAACAGCAGTCTCGCTGGTCTAGTCCCTAACATGGCGAATTGGCGACTCGATCGTCAACCGGAATGTACGGAGTCACGCCAGACGGTTGGAGTTGGAGTCAACTGGACAGTCTTACTCTTGCACTTGCAGCAGATTCCCCACCTTCTTTCAAGCCATGGATGAACTCCTGAATGGAGTAATAATTGGCCGTGCTGCTGCTCGAGCATACCGCGACTTCAGCCATAATAAGATACTTTGAATTGGGCGCTTCTGGAGACAGAAAGCCCACTCACAACCTTTCCTGCCCTTCTGAACGTTGCCGCTTTAAGAGGTTGATTTACTCACCCCGCGGACGCTCACCTTTCTTTAGTTAACGTAATCGGTCACCGAGCGGGTCAGGACACCGAGCGGGTCACCCCTCAACCACGAATTTCAGCAACGCTCAAAGAATTGAAGTTATTCAACCACCACCTTTAGTATCGCATTTTTAAAA